>JAJEJO010050756.1:92936-114365 GCA_020662805.1 Glaucomys volans | reverse complement strand
TGGAGATTAGTGCTCTGTCTGAAGTGTGTGTGGCAAAGATTTTCTCCCACTCTGAAGGCTCTCTCTTCACATTGCTGATTGTTTCCTTTGCTGAGAAGAAGCTTTTTAGTTTGACTCTATCCCAATCATTGATTCGTGCTTTTATTTCTTGCGCTTTGGGAGTCATGTTAAGGAAATCTGGTCCTAGGCCAACATGATGAAGATTTGGACCTATTTTCTCTTCTATTAGGTGCAGAGTCTCTGGTCTGATTTCTAGGTCCTTGATCCACTTTGAGTTGAGTTTTGTACAGGGTGAGAGATATGGGTTTAGTTTCATTTTGCTGCATATGGATTTCCAGTTTTCCCAGCACCATTTGTTGAAGAGGCTGTCTTTTCTCCATTGCATGTTTTTGCCTCCTTTGTCAAGTATGAGATACCTGTACTTATTTGGGTTTGTCTCTGTGTCCTCTATTCTGTACCATTGATCTACCTGCCTATTTTGGTACCAATACCATGCTGTTTTTGTCACTATTGCTCTGTAGTATAGTTGGAGGTCTGGTATTGTGAAACCCCCTGCTTCGCTCTTCTTGCTAAGGATTGCTTTAGCAAAAAATTTTAGCGAATCGCATACAAAAACATATTAAAAAGATAGTGCACCATGATCAAGTGGGTTTCATTCCAGGGATGCAAGGTTGGTTCAACATCCGGAAATCAATCAATGTAATTCACCACATCAACAGACTTAAGGTCAAGAACCACATGATTATTTCAATAGACGCAGAGAAAGCATTTGATAAAATACAGCACCCCTTCATGCTCAAAACACTAGAAAAAATAGGGATAGTGGGGACATTCCTTAACATTGTAAAGGCTATTTATGCTAAGCGTACAGCTAACATCATTCTAAATGGAGAAAAATTGAAAGCATTCCCCTTGAGAACTGGAACAAGACAGGGATGCCCTCTTTCACCACTACTATTCAACATCGTTCTTGAAACTCTAGCCAGAGCAATTAGGCAGACTAAAGAAATTAGAGGAATACGAATAGGAAAAGAAGAGATCAAACTATCCCTATTTGCTGATGACATGATTCTCTATCTAGAAGATCCTAAGAATTCCACCAGAAAACTACTGGAACTCATTAATGAATTTAGCAATGTAGCAGGATATAAAATTAATGCTCATAAATCTAATGCATTTTTATTTGTAAGTGATGCATCCTCTGAGAGAGAAATTAGGAAAACTACCCCATTCACACTAACCTCAAAAAAAATAAAATACTTGGGAATCAATCTAACAAAAGATGTGAAAGACCTCTACACTGAGAACTACAGAATGCTAAAGAAAGAAGTTAAAGAGCATCTGAGAAGATGGAAAGATCTCCCATGTTCTTGGATAGGCAGAATTAATATTGTCAAAATGGCCATACTTCCAAAAATGCCATACAAATTCAATGCAATTCCATTTAAATTCCCAATGATGGACCTTATAGAAATAGAGCAAGCAATCATGAAATTCATATAGTTATTTTTATTGCTTTTTTGTCTGGTTTTGGTACCAATGTATTTTTGGTTTTGTAGAATGAGTTTGGAAGAATTCCCTCCTTTACAGTTATTTTTTGGAAGAGTTTGAAAAAAATTGATAATAGTTTTTTCCTTAAAGGTTTGACAGAATTTAGCAGGGAAGCCATCTGCTCCCAGACTTTTTTTTTTTTTTTTTTTTTTTTTTTCCTGGAGAGACAACATATTACTGAATCAATCTTACTGCTCACTGATGGTCAATGTAGGTTTTCTATGACCTCATGGTTCATTTGATTCATTTGTGGTAGATTATATGTACCCAAAATTTTATCCATTTTTTGTATATTTCTAATTTGTTGATATAATTGTTTGCAATAGCCCCAAATGTTCCTTTGTATTTCCATGCTATCAGTTTTAGGGGCTATTTTTTCATGCTTAATTTTATTTATGTGGGTCTCCTCTCTTTTTTCCCTATATAGTATCACTAATGGTTTGTCAATTCTGTTTACTTTTCCTAAAAATTCTCTTTTATTGATTTTTGCATTGTTCTCTAGTCTCTGTTTTATTTATAGTCTAATCTACTGATTTGGGGTTTGGTTTGCAGTTGTTTTTCTAAGTCCTTAGGATGCAACGTTGAATTATTTATTTGAATCCTTCTATTTTCTTCATGTAGGCATTTATTCTCATAAGCTTCCCAATTATTGATACTGTTTTGCTGTGTCTCATAGGTTTTGAAATGTTGTGTTTCCAGTTTTGTTTGTTTCAACACGTATTTTAATTTACCCATTTATTTCAGTAACCCATTACTCATTCAGTCTCCATGAATTTGTGTGGTTTCTGAAGTTTCTTTTATTATTGCTAGTTTTATTCTATTGTCACCAGGAGGATAAATTATATGACTTTGGTTTTTAAAAATTTGTCATAATTTATTTTATGCCAAATATGTGGTCTATTCTACAGAATATTCCGTGTGCTGAGGAAAAGAATGTGTAAATGGAGAAAAGACAGCCTCTTTAACAAATAGTGCTGGGAAAACTGGAAATCCATATGTACTAGAATGAAATGGAACCACTTTCTCTCACACTGCACAAAACTCAACTCAAAGTGGACCTACACATTGGACCAGAGACCCTGCACCTTCTAGAAGAAAAAGTAGGCCCAGTTCTACAATATGTTAGCTTAGGAACTGAATTCCTCAATAAAACTCCTAAAAGGCATTAAGTAAAATCAAGAATCAATAAATGGGGTAGTATCAAACTAAAAAGCTTCTTTGGAGCAAAGGAAAAAAATCAATAATGTGAACAGAGAGCCTATAGAATGAGAGAAAATGTTTACCACCTATACCTCAGATACAGCAATAATTGCCATGATATACAAAGAATATTTTAAAAAAACTTAACACCCCAAAACAAATAACCCAATCAGTAAAAGAAAAAATGAATGGTCAAAAAATAAATGAAAAAATGTTCAACATCTCTAACAGTTACAGAAATGCAAATTAAAACTACACTGAGATTCCATTTCACTCCAGGCAGAATGGCAATCAAGAATACAAATAACAATAAATGACGGCTAGGTTGTGGGGAAAATGGTATACTCATACATTGCTGGTGGGACCTCAAATTGGTGCAACCACTCTGGAAAGCAGTATGGAGTTTCCTCAGAAAACTTGGATTGGAACTACCATTTGACCTAGATATCCCACTCCTTGGTATATATCCAAAGGACTTAAAATCAGCATACTACAGTGATGCAGTCACATCAATGTTTATAGCAGGTCAATTTACAATAGCTAAACTATGGAAACAACTTAGATGCCCTTCAACAGATGAATGAATAAAGAAAATGTGGTACATATACACAGTGGAGTATTACCCAGCCATAAAGAAGAATGAAATGATGGCATTTGCCAGTAAATGGGTGTAACTGGAGAATATCATGCTAAGTGAAATAAGCAGTCCCCCCAAAAACAAAGGCTGAATATTCTTTCTGATATGTGGATGCTAACCCACAATAAGGGAGGATAGGGAGGGGAAGAATAGAAGTTTATTGGATTAGACAAAAGAGAATGAAGGAAAGGGGGGGAAGCGGGATAGGAAAGACGGTGGAATGAATAGGACATAACTTTTCTATCCTTATATATGAATACATGACCAGTGTAACTCCACATCAGGTATAACCACAAGAATGAGATCCTAATTAGAATAAGTTATATTTCATGTATGTATATGTCAAAATACAGTCTCTTGTCATGTATATCTAAAAAGAACAAATAAAAAAATAATGTGTGTTCTGTAGCTGTCGGATGAAATGTTCTGTACCTGTCTAACTCCATTTAATCTAGTGTATAATTGAAAATTGATGCTTATTTTAAAGTTTTCTTTATTTTTATTCTGGATAATGTGTCCATTGATGAAAATAGGGTGTTGAACTCTTCCATTTTTATTATATTGGATATTATTGCTCCTTTTTGATCTAATATTACCTGATTTATAAATTGCATGATTCAGCATTGGGTGCATATACATTTACAGTCATTCTATCTTTTTCTTGAGTAGAGATCATTATATATTGAAATTTCTTTATCCCTTTTTACAGTTTTTGTTTTTGAGTTTTTTGTTTGATAGACATGTAGCTGGTTTTGCTCACTTTTGTTTTTTATTTGTGTGGAATATCTTTTTCTATATTTTCACTTTCAGTCTGTGTGTCTGTACTGGCAAATGAATTTCTCGTAGACAGCATAATATTGGGTCTTTTTTTGTATCCATCCAACCAGCCTATTTCTTTTAATTGTGGAATTTATTCCATTTATAGTAAATATTACTATTGATATGCAAAGACTTAGTCCTGTTATTTTGATAAATTTTGTTTGTTTTGAATATCATTTGTTCTATTCTTCCTTTTTTGTCATTTTTTGTGGCTGGTCGCTTATTGTACCAATAAGTTTTAATTTTTATTTATTTCTCTATTGTGTGTTTACTTAACTGGTGGTTTTATACTTTTACATGTTATTGTGAGGGTACTTATCTTTCTTTTCCTTCTTGATATAGGATTCCCTTAAGCATCTTTTGTGTAATATCAGTCTGGTGGTGATGAATTTCCATGGGTTTGCTTTTCTTGAAAAGGTTTTATTTTTCTTCATTGCTGAAGTTTAGCTCTGCTGGATATAGTATTCATGGTTGACAGTGATTTTCTTTCAAAACTTGAAATACGTTATTTCAATCTCTTCTGGTCTGTAACGTTTCGGGTCAGAAATCTGCTGTTAGTCTATTGTACCCTTAAAAGATGTCTTGGTACTTGGTACCCTTAAAAGATGTCTTGGTACTTTCCACTTGCAGATTTTAGAATTCTATGTCTTGATCATTTTAACAATTATTATATAATTTTCTTGGGTGAGGAATCTTCTCTGGTTATGTTTATTCAGGGCCCTGTGTGTTGCCTGTACCTAATACCCAAATCTTCCCAAAGATTAAGAAAGTTTACAGCTATTATTTCATTGAATATTTTCTCTGCCTTTCCTCTTTCTTATCCTTTGGAAGAAAACTGTAAATATTTGTTCATTTAATGGTATCCCAAGTCTCAGAAGCTGCTTTTATTCTTTCTTGTTTTCTTTTATTTTGTCTTATTGGGTTATTTCAAAAGAACTCTTTGAATTTAGATATTCTTTCTTCAGTTTCACATAGTCTATTTTAGAGACTTTAAACTGTGTTGTTTTTAATTTGGCTGACTGAGCTCTTTATTTCCAAGATTTTTATGTGTTTCTTTGTTAAGATCTCCATCTTTTTGCTGAATTTCTCATTCATATCATGCATTGTTTTGTCTACATTTGTCTACATTTTTTTTCAGTTGTCTGTATTTTCTTGAATTTCATTGAGCATGTCTGTAATTATTCTTTTCAGTTATTTATCAGGCATTTTGTCCATATTGTTTTCTTGGAGATCTGTTGCTAAAAATTTATTGGTTCTTTTGGAGGCATAATGTTATCTTGTTTATTTTCATATTTTTTTGTGCTCCTATGCAACTTCGATAAGTGATCTTTGTGTAGTGTCTTACTCCTAAATATGTGTTTTGGGTGTCTGGTATGAAATCTTGGCCTTGATCCCAGCTGTGCACTGTAATGTAATCTTCTTATAGCTTCTTTGGCTTTAATTATGGTTTGAGGAACAATGTGTGCTGAGGTGGAGTTGAAGGGATCCCCCATCTCTGAAGGCCTTGCAATAGAGAGGACGCCCTGGAAATCCAGGTAGCTGTGGTGCCTATAGCAGAGTATGGGGTGCTCATTTCATGGCTATTCCAACAATGGTAGTGGTGGTGTCAGGCAGGCAATGGATATTTCCTCAGTTGATGCTAGGATGAGTTCTGTTATGGCAAGGGCCTATGGCACTGGCAATCCCAACAAATATCAAGGGCCTGAAGAACCTTCCCTCAGCCCAGGAGTGTCATTAGTTCACACACTGCACAGGCAGCAGTAAGAACTACAGTACTCAGCTGTGGTACCTGCTCTGAGTTCTAGCAGTGGCTCATGCCCAGTTACAGTGTGGGTAGAGATGGCAGAGGGTGCTCTCTGCCAACCCCAAGAGTACTATATATCCAAATGCAAGGCTGGGATGAGGGGTAGCAGTGAGAACTCTAGCACTCATTTTCATCCCTGGCAGTAGAGTACACCCAGATGTGCAGGTTGAAGAGTCTAGCAGTATTTCTTGCTACCAGCTTTACAATAGCATACTATGGACTATGTGGTAATGCTCCTTCTTTTGTATCTGCTCTCAGTCCAAGTGGTGGCAAGGGTCCACAGGCTGCTGCCTGAGGGACATAGGTAGAGGTAAGGGAACTGTGAGGACACTTGCTTTCAGTTCTGGAAGTGGCATAAGACTGCACATGGAAGGTCACACCATAGGTTCTAGATAAAGAGTGCCCTGGCATCTTAATTCCTTAGGGTGGCATTCTCTGTCATCCTCTGTGGGGAAACACCTGTCTCTTGTGATGCATGACACTAAGCAAGTTTGGGTCCTTGAGTTACAGATTTCTGATAAGTTGAATTGGGTTCATGAGACTATAATCCCCTGTGCTAGTGTGGCACAGTGTTTGTGGGGTTGTGGAGATTTGGATATTCAGGAATTGTAACCCTTAGAACAATATGTGTTTGGACAATAGCTCCATCCTCAACATGGTGCCTGATTCTGGGGATTGGCAGGGGGATACCACAAGCTTCTTCTTTAAAACAAGGCTACTATGCACTCTAGGTTGCTCTCTTATCTGTAAGACTGTGATCTCTGAGGCTTTCCAGTAGCTAAGACTTCTGCCATCCAGTCCAACAATGTTTAGTAGGATGCTCCCATTCTCTTTCTCTCTTGCCAGCAGGAGTTCCCTCCCCACTGGTGGGGGAACCATGGTGGACTTTGCTAGAGGGGTTCTATTTCTGTTTTTATACTGCTGACCCAGATTTCCAAGTCTCATAAGATTCTAGTCTACCCCTTGCTAAATTCTAGCATTCTTTTATGATCACACACCTCAAAATGCAGCTATCCATTTATGACTCTTGTTCTTCCTTGTGAAGGAGAAGGTTGTTATCAGGTGAACCTATTTTATTCAAAGTGTCATGTTTTGTTTCCTTTTACTTTTTTAGGGGTAAATTTTTTGGCATACCCAGACATGAGATCTCTATATTTCCTTTTAGTGCTACATTTTTTATAGGTAAATAAATAACATAAGAAATAATTAAAATCACTTTGGAAGAAAAGAAAAAGAAATTTGATTTCCAAATCTTTGAGCATGTGACCCTTTTAAGATAAAAATATTTTAAAGAGTTGTCATCCTATTATTTAAATTTTAAGATTTAGTTGAGTGAAGGAGCACTTAATAAATAAGTTCAATATTTTATTATATTTTATTAACAAAAATATTGAGTTATATTTCAAATATAGTAGTGTAATCTATAAGTTCATATCTCCTTGCTGTGAATCAACATTAATACATGTGGTGAAAACTGAATCAGAAAACATAATTGAGTTTGTAAGATGCTCAAAGGGTAAAAACCTTCATATGACTTTGTACTTCATACCATTCACTTGTTTCCAGTGAAAATATCCAATAAACTTTGAACTTTCTCCAATACTTCGAAATAGCATCTATCTCTGGATTTAAGATATAGTTCTTGCCTTCCTTAAGTCTTTCTCTCCAGAAATGTCTTATTGGCTCTATTTCACATGATATGCCCAATTTGACTGTAACTTACTTTCATACTGCACCATCACTTAACCAATTAAACATTTATATTAACAGAACATACTTTTCCTTTCACTTTGATTACTTTTAGTTTATGTGAGCATTTTAAAACTATTCTTAGAAAAAATATTTAATATCTTTAAACAGATATATTTCATTTTTATATACAACTAACAGATTATGTGAAGATGTTTGTTGTATGTCCCTGTGGAGGAATAGCTTGAAATACACAAAATTGCCCTGAGAAGATTAAGTTCATGTAGGTAAACAGAACATATGCATGTGTAAAGTAGAAATAGTACTACAAATGAAAATGAGATCACAGGAGAGTATATGATTGATTACAAATGAATAACATGCCTGATAAAATCTGAAGAGGTGAGGGTATGGAAAAGGCTTTATGGTAAACTGAGCCATAGAGAATGACTGGATTTTGTTCATCAGAATGGAATTTTTTAGTCTGGTAATATTTAATATAATTTTTGGTGAATTAAATGCCAATGGAATAATTTGAAAGAATTATTTTATCTTTTCATTCAATCTATTGCAAATATATAAAAAAATAGTGTACCTGTAAAATAACCACAGAGTCTAAGTCATTTATTACTTAAATAAAATAGGACATAGACTTTCAAAAATCTGGAATGTGCCAAGATTAATTTAAAAAATATGAAACCCATTTTATATGAAAATTAAAGGAAAAATGAATATAGAAATTGCTTTTAATCTGGAGGTTAAACAAAGTGTATAAAATATGTTAACCTGAGCAAAATTTAAAACATTTATTCTTGCTGTCACATTATCTACAGATGAAGAAAATCATTATCATGTTTGAAGATGATGATTATTTTGTGTTTTGACATTTTATGCACTAATTCTATCTCCTATTTTGTCTTTAGATTTATATTCTAAAATTCCCACTTGTGTTGATAAAAATACTATGTTACTACATAAATTTTTAAATTTGAAAACCTTTTAGTAAATAGATTCCTTCATTGTTGTTACTTATGTTTGTTCTGTTTGAACACTAAAAATTTGAGGTTTCACTAATCTAAGCCATGTGAAAAGATGGTACAGCCAGGATGAATATAAGAGCCAGGTATGTGGGGATAATTTCTCTAGCAAACACAACACATTGCGGATACAGAACACTGGTTTTCCAGTCCCTCTTACATGAGCCATATATCCTCTTTCAAAATATCTTATTTATCTGAACATTATCAGAGTTGTGGAATTGAAAGAGACTACTAGGATAGTTGGACTAATGTGCTAATGTCTGTAGCAGAAACAGAAGGAATGCCCTGTAATGAAAGTTAAATGCCCACCAAAAAACAAAAAAACAACAAACAGACTTTATATAAGGTCTCTCCTTTAAACACTAATATGTGTAATATTTTAGATATTAAAGTTTTAATCAAACACAGGTAAGTTTTATATAATGCTACAGAAATTTGGTGCCTGGCATGTAGGTGTGGACACTTAACACACTAGGCCACCTTCAAACAATTAAAGGAGAGGTGGTGCATGCCTGTAATCCCAGAGGCTGGGGATGAGTTCAAAGCCAGTCTCAGAAAATAAGTGAGGCACTGAGTAACTTAGGGAGACCCTGTCTCTAAAGAAAATATTTTTAAAAAGGGTTGGGATGTGGTTCAGTGGTTGAACACCCCTGGGTTCAATACTTGATATCTCCCCCCAAAAATTAAGGAAGCAAAACAAAACAAAATAAATCACTACCTAGGAACTCTTGAAGCTTAAAAAAAAAAATTAAGGGACTTTTTAGGGATAGAGGAGACAACACTTGAAAGAATTAATCAATGTGAAGTGAGTCCCATGCTTTTATGATCTTTTCCTGAGGGAGGCCATGGTTGCAAAAGTGACAGCATCTGATTCCAGAAGTTTAGTAGAAAAATATTATGAGTGTGCATGAATTGGCTACAGGTGCATTATGAGAGAGCAAGAGAAGGACCTCCAGAAAACTAGAGTTGCTAAAAAGTATGGAAGGATTCCCCAGAAAGGAGACAGCCAGAGAGAATTCTTAAATCATTCACAAACTCCTTCCAAATCACTGAAGGATTCCTGAATTGTACAGATGAAGGTCTCATTGAAAGCAGCCTGTAAGTAAAACCTAATGACCTGAGGGGAGATCTGAACTGCTACTCAGTATAGGCGTAAGAATCAGCAATGTAAGTTAAGCAGGTGGATTTCCTGCTAAAACAAAAACCTCAGTATTCTTTCAAACAATTTAACAGAATCTAGAATATCAAACATTCCATTCACTTTGTTCAGGACAAAAGCTAATTCTTCAACAACCAGGAAAATACAGATAGTAATTATTACTTAGATCAGATACTGGCATTATCAGACTGAGAAATTAAATAGCAATTTTCACTATGTTCGCTGAAATGAAAAAAATGTGCTTATAACCAGTGCAAATAGAGAAAATGTCAGAAGTGGAATGGCATATATGAAAGAAAATTCAGTGGAAATATTAGATTTGAAAATAGAGATGAAGAGCTCCAAATTCTGTGTATAAATTCTGTAAAAATCTGTAGCTCACTCCAAAATCATGCATACCTGTAGCCAACTGATGTATACTTGTAGCAGCACATATCAGCACCACCACTTTTCACAGAAATGCAAATTAAAACTCTAACAAGATGCTATTACACATCTATCAGAATGTCTACAATGAAAATGACTGCCAACATCAGATATTGACAGGAATGTGGACTAACCAGATCTGTCATATACAGGTTTAATATAAAATGGTAAAACCACTTTAGAAAGCAATCTGAAGTTTTCTCTCTTTGTAAGTAAAAATAAACTATACTATGGCTCAAACTTTCCCTCCTAGGTATTTATTCAAGAGAAAAGAACACTACTGTTCACAAATGGATACATGAATACTTATAGCAGTCTTATTTCATTATAGCCAAAAAATGAAAGTGGTTCTCCTTCAATAGAACTGCTAAACAAATGTGATAATTTATACAATGAAATGCCATGTATGAATGAAAAGGAACAAACCAATGATGTGTAAAACAGCATGGATAAATCTAAAAATTTTTTTGTTGTACAATATAAACTTTCCCTAGAATACTGTTGAATGATTTCATTTATATGATTTTGTAGAACAAATAAAACTAATGTTTATGGAAAAAAATTATGATGATTGCCTTTGAAAGGGTTTGTAATGATTGGATGGGAAAGAAAATTAAGGAAATACCTGAGGTGATGATAATGTTCTTTATCTTGGTAAGGAGCATAAGAATATTCAAACATCAAAAGTTAACTAATGCAAGGATGTGGGGAAAGGGTATACTACACATTGTTGGTGAGACTGCAAATTAGTCTATTCATTTTGGAAAGCAATATGCAAATTCCTTCAAAGACTAGGTATGGTATCACCATATGACCTAGCTATCCTACTCCTTGGTATTTATCCAAATGAACTAAATTCAGCGTACCATAGTGATACAAGCATACCAATGCTAATAGCAGCACAATTCACAATAATTAAGTTATGGAACAAGACTTGGTGCCCCTCAGTAGACAAATATATAAGGCAAATGTAGTATACATATACAATGGAGTTTTACTCAGTCATAAAAAAGAACAACATTATGTCATTTGCTGGTTAATGGATCGAACTGGAGAGCATCTTAGTAGGTGAAATAGGCCAGACTCAGAAAGTCAAGGGTTGAATGTGTTCTCCTACATGTGGAAGCTAGAGAGGGAGAAAAAATAAAAAGGAATAAAAAAGGAGATCTCATGAAAATAGAAGGGGGACCAAAAGAGTAGGGGAACATAATCAATAGGAACAAAATATGAGAGTGAATGGGGAAATACTGGGGAATAATCTACCAAATTATTGTATGCCCATCTGCAAACATAGCACAATGAATTCTGCTAATATACATAAAATTATGAAGCACTAATTGAAATAATAATTACATAAAGGAGATCAGTAGAGAAGAGCAAACGGATCAGGGCAAGAGTATGGAGAAGGAAAAGATAAGGTACTGAGGAATAAGATTAATCAAATTATGTGCATGAATGTGTATGAATATGGCAAATGAATCCCACTATTAGGTATAGTTACAATGTACCAATGCAGATTGAAAAAATTAACAAAGATACATATTAAAAATGTAAAATATTCAGCCAATGTATACTTAAGATTTGTACACTTATTGTATGTGAGTATTTTACCAGAGAAAATAGTCTTTACTTCAGCATGGAGAGGATATATACTGATATTTGTATTTACTTTAAAAGGCTTCTAGAAAAAGATAAACTGAATTAGTAGGGAAAGCTAGTTAAAATAAAGAGCTAAAGTTGAACACTCAATTGGTATAAATTACAGAAAAGAAAAGCTGTAAACATTTGGTTTATTTTAGTTTAATGAAATTTATTGTGTTAGCTTCCAAAAAAAAAAAAAGTAGATATTCAGATTGATGGGGAATAATAAATAACAATTAAACAACAATAAAACAGTAAATATTTCAAATGACCTACTAAATTATATCATGAATGTTTTATCTTAGTAGAACTTTAGAATACTAGAAATATCTATGTAGAAAGCAAATTATGTTTTTATATATTTTCATGTTGTAATATACTGACAGATTTAAGAAAACATAGATCAAAGATTTTACAGTTTAGATCTGTGAGGGACAGTTCTCATGGACAAATTATGAATACCTAGAGGAAATAAGGACCCAAGAAATCTGAATCTGATTTTCTATCAACTTGAGATTTCTTAAAGAGGGAGGATGTTTTAGGATAATTGATTATACACATGGCTTCAGGTAGAAGAGGGACACTTGGACAAACTTTCAAAGATTTTGCTAGAAAAACATTTCTATGTGGCATTGGTTGTTATGTGTACTTGGGAAAGCATAGCTATTGAGAGATAAAAATAAATTCTATTATGTTTAGGAACCGAGGAACCCAAAAAAAGAAGGTGTAAAGGAATCTTTTGACTGGTGGTAGCCTATACTAGTTACATCCCTAATTTCCAATGTCTCCTTTCTTCTTTGCTACCAGCATTTTTTTTTTTCTTTTGAAAGAAGCAAGGTGTTCATTTGTATTCACCTTGCTAGACTCATTTGCATCAAGTGTGAGCATGTATAATAGTTCTGGACAGGAAAGTCCAGGTGGGCTATGAGAACTTTTTAGAAAGCATGTCTAACATTTGCATCATTCTTCTGTTTTCTTTCTCCTTGAGATACAGATGTCAGGCTGAAGTCACAAAAGCTTTCTTGGATCATGAGGAAAAATGTTGCTGAAGTCTACTAAAAAAGCAGTCCTATGATTGCACACTGAAAGTCCTACTAAAAGGAGATTTTCCTCTCCTCTCCCCTCCCCTCCCCTCCCCTATTCCCTTCCCTTCCCTTCCCTTCCCTTCCCTTCTCTTCTCTTCTCTTTTCTCTTTTCTTTTCTTTTCTTTTCTTTTCTTTTCTTTTCTTTTCTTTTCCTCTTTTCTTTTCTTTCCTTTTTTAACTAAATGAGCTCTGGACTGTCCATTCAAGACTTCTAATTAAATGATTAACTAAATCTGCTGTATCAAGTGTCTCTTTTCTATAGATAAGTATGATTTCTAAGTTGATATAGATAGGATGATCAAATATAAAAAGAAAATCCTTAAGGAAGGGGAGCACAAAGTAAGGATTCTAGAGACTCAGACAGGCAATGATGTGGCTGTGAGAAACCAAAGCAAAACAAAACCAACAAAAAAAAATGAGGCAATAAGGAGAAGTAGAAAATAGTTTTAAAATAATGCCTCAAAAACTTTTAAATTCACCTCTTGTATTCAGGGGATTATAGTATTAATACTAAATGCAGAAAAACATAATCATAAAAAAGAAAAAGAATATCTGAAGTTTGGATGAGCCGATGTAAGATTTGAATCAGGTATGTATTGAGTCAGATGATTCAGTGTTATCATAAAGGCAGATTTTTTTTTTAGAGGAAGTTCCCTTTACAGCCAAAATCGCTGAATCCTGAATTCTTGAGAAAGGAGAGGAGGCAATATAGACCCTTCCCTCAAAATAAACAGCCTTGGAAACTGAGACAATTGAACACTTCTTGAAATAAGCAACACTAAGCCTGGAGGAAGAGGCGGAGTGGCAGTAGTAGTTTTGGATAATAGTCTATCTAAGACACTTTCTTGCTCTGGTTTTCTATTCGTTCTGTTATTTTTTTCTCTTTTAAAATATTTTTAGTGTCTATAATATCTTGTCTATGAATTCCTAGCTGTCTCTTTATTTTTTAGTGTCACCTTCAGGGTATAAAAATCCATCTTTATTTTATAATAATCTACCTGCAAATACTGTTACTTACTGCATAGTGTTAAAGTTTTAAAACAATTTATTTCTATTTCTCCCTTCTTGCTCCTTTTGCTGCTGTCATTTTTTCTTACATGATATTAAACCCATGATTGTTAGTTTTCCTTTAACTTTTAATTATCTTTTAATAAAAGTAAAAACTGAAGAACAATATATATATATATATATATATATGGGCAATACTTTGTGGGAATGTATTTATGCATATCCAACTTTCAAAATAGTATCATTTTCTTTTCTCCTGAAGCACATACATTTATATGTTAATAGTTCTTGTAGCTCAGATCTAGTTACTATGAATTCTGCCAACTCTTTTGTTAGGAAAATTATTTCATCTGCATTCTCTGCCTGCCTGCCTGCCTCTGTGTTCTGCCCCCCATTTTTTTACATATATATATATATACATATATATTAATATATATATTTTTACATATATACATATATATGTATACATATATATACATTATATACATATATACATATACATATATATACATATATATATATGTAAAGAGGGAGGATGTTATATATTAAACAGGACCCCTCTGAGTTGACCAGGCTGCTGGTCTCAAGCTTGTGTTCCTTCTGCCTCAGGCTCCCCTCCCAAGTAGCTAAGTAACAGGGCTTGTAGGCGTGCACAACCATGTTGGGCTACCTTCATTCTTGAAGGATATTTTCCCTAGATATGGAATTATAGATTGATGTGTTTATTTTAAATATCTTTTGATCTTTTAAATATGTCAACACATTCTTTCCTTGTCTGGCTTGCTTCCTTTGCCTGCCTATATGCCTGCCAGCCTGTCTGCCACCTCCACCATGCCCCCTCGCCCCACACAAAGTCTTTAGACAGTTTTACTTTTCTATACAAATGATGGGCAGGTTGATTTGGATCCACATATCACAGGAAAATTTTTCTTTTTTTAAAAACATTTTGTGCTTCAGTTTACTATTTCATTACAAATCATTTGTTTTGAAGTCTCTAATCTGCTGTTAAAGATTATGAAGTCAAAGTTTTACATATTGTATTTCATATATTTTCCAGTGGTAGATAAAACATATGATTTTTTTCTCACAACTTTTACTTCTATTTTTCTTCCATTCATATATTCCTTTAATTTCTCCATCATTCTTGTAAAAAATGTTCTACTGTCATGCTATCACCAGCATTGTATGAAGACTCTAATGTCTCCTCACTTCACCAATACTTTTATTTTGCTTCTATTTTTATCAAAATCGTTATTGTAATGGGTATGCCAATCCTCTCTCAGATCAATAGTGTCCAAAACATTTCTCCCATTCTGTAGCTTGTCTCTTCACTCAGTTGATTGTCTCCTTTGCTTTTGTTGTTTGTATTTTAGAGGTCTTATCCAAGAAAACATTGTCATGAACTATGTCTTAAACAGTTTATTCTCTAAGTGTTTTCTAGTAGTTTCAGTTTCCGGTCTTATGATGATGTCTTTGGTTTATTTTGGCTTGAATGTTGTGTAGGACGAGAGGTGGGGATTAAATTTCCTTCTTCATATGATTATCCAGCACCATTTATTGAATTCAATGTTTTTAACATTTTTGTCAAAAATCAATGGGCTGGGCTGGGGATATACCTCAGTTGGTAGAGTGCTTGCCTTGCAAGCACAAGGCCCTGGGTTCAATCCCCAGTACTGAAAAAAAAAAAAAAAAAAATCAATGGACTGTGTGTTAGGCAGGCTGTTAGGTTTCTATTTTCCCAAGGCTGCCCAGCCTGCTGCTAACCTTGGCTCATTTTAAGTTTCTATTTTCTAGGAGGCCCACCCAACCAGGCACTTAGCCTTAAACTACTACCACCACTCCACCCCACCCCCACCCTTCTCCAGGTAGTGACAGTCACTGCTTTTTAATAAAGATTTCTTGGCTGAGTTGTGGTCCTTGGTGTGGTCTTTTGCCTGTTACTGTGGATTAATTTCTGGTCTCTGGGCTCTCTTTTCTGTAAGGCTATGTTTTTGTTTTTGTTTTCTTGTACCAGAGATTGCATGCCCAGTCCTTTGTATTTATTATTTTGAGACAGGGTCTCCCTAAGTTGTGTAGGTCCTCACTAAGTTGCTAAGACTGGCTCTGAAGTTGCGATCCTCCAGCCTCAGCCTCCCAGTTACGAGGATTATAGTTGTGCCTAGCAGTCTATGTGTCATTTTTAATGCCACGTTTAATGACTGTACTAAATTATTTTGGTTATATCCCTGTTGTGTATTCTGATGTCTGCAGTTTTGTTCTATTTTTGCTCAAGATTGTTTTGACTATTCCAGCTTTTTAAGAAACAACTTTTTAAAAAATCACAAAAAAACAGCAAAAGATTTAAATAATAGAAGGAATAGTTCACAGGAAAATTATAATATATACTTTATTATTACATATATATATTTTTAAATCACTATTAGTTGTTCGATCAATGAGAAAGTTAACAAAAGTTTTCATGTTTATTTCACACAGTAATATTAAAACATTACATAACAATTTAAAATACTAGGTGGTAATATTTGATACAATAACTAACATGTTTTACAGCAATATTTTATCAGTAACATTAATGTGTTATTGGTGTCATAGAGAGACATCATACTTCAGTGGAAAGATGATCAGTTTAGGAATTATGAGTCTTAAGCCATAATTGCAGTCACACTTCAATTTATTATGTGCCTTGTAAAATAATTTTCTCTCATAGGTGACAGATTTTCTTCTCTGTAAAATCAGTTTCCATCATGTTTAATGTTCCATATTATCATACAATTCACATTAATATTTACATCAGTTATCTGCAGTATCTAGACATCTGAAAAAGTGAATTTCATTTTTCCCTTCTATGAATATTTTATGCTTGTTTTGTTTTCTTTTTCTTTTTTCCATCTCCGTGTATCCTTCCAGTACAGCATCTTGGTTTACATTCTTACAGCTCAAAATTCTTTCGGCTACTGTGCCATATTTACCTTAGTGCAGCAGCCAACTCTTCTGTATCTGTAGCTTTCACAGGGGTGGCAGGCTGAAAAGAATGGGTGGAGTGCCTGATTGCAGTTTGGCACACTTGAACAAGCAAGCTTCCATGCTCTTTTGTTCACTTAACAAATCGTGTGCAGATAAATTAAAACAGCAGGGTGCACATGCCTCTACCCTCCCCAGGGTACAGTCCTCATGTTCACACATGGGTACATGCTCCATTATGACCCTCTGCAGTTTGCATAATGACTTATTGTTTTACTTATCCAATATGCCAGATGTGCTCTAAGCATTTAGACCAAAATTCAGATTCTCCTCAGAAGATAAATAAGCTCATATACTCCAAAATAATCCAATTTCCAGTAATCATTTCCTACCTTACTGTAAGATAGCACAAAAGAATGAATTGTCAGCACTCAAATCATGATTTCAACCAATTCTCATAATCCATGTTGGCAGATAAATTCAGTGAGACACAGGAGTATCTGTATTATTCAGTTACTCATTTGTAAAAGGCAATTGATAAGTACTTATTATTATTGAACAGTCTATCAAAATATCAGAATTCAGAATTCAAATTGTAACTTTAGTTATAATAATAATCTTTGTCATTTAAGCAATTGATAAGCAAGCATCAGACAGTTATGTTTATGGCTCATTAAATAGTCCCTAGGAAAAAGGAAAATATTCATAAGAATATTTAAACCAATTATCCATTGTCTATAGAAGAAACCAACAATCTGCCTTTGATTATGAAGTATATTTTATTTAAATCCTAAATTTCAAGAAACTACCATATTTTAAAATTATGATACTGACTTAATCTGTGTTGTTAACAAGTAAAAAACTTGTGAAATAAAGTTTATTGGAATAATTTCTGTACTAAGTATTTATATGAAAGACAAGTGTCTTTCTATCCATAACTTTTTGTACTTTGACTAACCTCTCCACTTCCCCTCATGCCCCGCCAACCTCCAGTAACCATTGCTCTACTCTCAACTTCTACAAGATCCACTATTTTAGACTCCACATATGAGTGAGAATAGGTGGTCTTCATAAGTTCTGGTGTTTTGTTGCACAGTAAAACTGCATAATTAATGGTAATGTGAATTTCAAAATATGGAAGAGAGGATTTTGAATGTTTTTACCACAAATAAAAAAACATTTAAAGTGATAAACAGGCTGTCTTACACAATGTATACATGTGAAAATGTCACATTGCATCATGTGAATACATATGTGTGTATTATCTTTGAGTGATGCATAAAAATTATAAAACCTTAAAAAAGAAAAAAAATTACCTTTATATAGGCATAGGATACCATATGTAATCTTATGTCAGCATTAAATATGATATGACTGAGCTGATGCTAGATCAGGTGTAATAAACCCTTTAATATACTTTAAAGTCAGTATCTGAAGTAGAAATTTTTTATTTATCTATTTGAACCATACCCTCAGTCAGTACTACTTTAGTATGCTGATATATCAGCTGGAACATTGTTAGCTCTCTGAATTCTCATAGATGCAAATCTGTCTTTAAAGTCATCATTGATGCTTTAATCTATTAGCTCATCACAATGAAGCAACAATCTCTCTCTCAAAACCATTTGTACTCCTTAAGCTTCACTTAATCACAAAGACAAAACTTCACTGAACTTTTATATAGAAGAAAGTTTACCCTAAAGACATAGATGAAAATTTTCCATGCTTCCCTACATTCCTTTATTATAAAAATTTGTATCAAATATGAATTGAGCTAATGATTAGGGACTCAGACATCCAAATAATGAAATAAGAGAATACCATGAAAAAATATATTACACTGGTATGCAACTAAATTGAAGCAAAAAATAAAAATAGAAAAAAAAGTTTTAAAAAATGTAGTGGAAGAGAATTTCCATGAAATTTGGGGATAAATTATTCAGCACATTGATGGAGAACATATTCCAAGGAAAACAACCACATATTTTGGGGGGTGGAGCTTGATTATTTACATATGTCCACCATAGTATCGTTCTTTATTTGTTAAACATATTTTAACTGATAAATAAAACCATATATATTTCCTTGATTCTTTGTTATGTTTTCATACATGAATAATGCTCAAATCAGGCTGGCCATATATATTTTCTCAAGCATTTGTCATTTATGTTGAATACATTCAAAAGCCTTTTTTGAATCATTATTTAAGACATAAAGATGATTATTGTTATCTACAGCCATCCCACTATGCAAGGGCACACCAGAACCCTTCTTACTCCTAATTCTAATTTAGTATCCATTGACCAAACTCTTCCATCCCTCCCTCACCTACTCCCCTCAAGTTCTCATAACCACTCTTGTACTCTTAACTGCTAACAGATGAACTTTTAAATATTCTAAATGCTAATAAGATTATTCACACCTGCTTTTCTGTGTCTGGGTTTTTTTCAGTTAAGATAATAATTTCCAAATTCTATCTCACCTTGTAACAAGAACAGGATTT
This sequence comes from Glaucomys volans, assembly GCA_020662805.1. Taxonomy (NCBI): domain Eukaryota; kingdom Metazoa; phylum Chordata; class Mammalia; order Rodentia; family Sciuridae; genus Glaucomys; species Glaucomys volans. The sequence goes on along the minus strand of JAJEJO010050756.1, from coordinate 94,842 downwards.
CACTGTTTTGTTTTTTTGGGCACTCGACCACTGAGCCAAATCTCCAGCCCTATTTTGTATTTTATTTAGAGACAGGGTCTTCCTGAGTTACTTAGGGCCTTGCTAAGTTGCTGAGGCTGACTTTGAACTCCCGATCCTCCTGCCTCAGCCTCCCAAATTTTTGGAATTACAGGTGTGTGCCACTGTGCCTGGCTTCATTGTGTTTTAATGGCTGAATATTACTCCATCGTGTGTATGCACCAAATGTCCTTATTCATTCATCTGTGGATGGACAGGTTGTTTGTATTTTGTGGTAACTCTGAATGGTGCTGTAATAAATATTGGAGTGCTAGTCTATTCAACATACTGATTCCATTTCTTTTTGATATTTAACAAGTAGTGGGATTGCTAGATCATAACTTTTTAAAAATATTCTTTTAGATATTGATAGACCTTTATTTTATTCATTTATTTATATGTGGTACTGAGAATTGAACCCAGTGCCTCACACATGCTAGGCAAGCGCTCTACCACTGAGTCACAACTCCAGCCCCCATAACAACTTTTATTATTCTGAGAAACTTCCATACTGTTTTCCTTAATGACTGTGCTAGTCTACCTTCCAACTAACAATGTGCAAGTGTTCCATTTTCTCCACATCATTGCCAGTGTTTGTTATCTTTAGTCTTTGGTAATAGCCATTTTTATTGGAGTTAGGTGATATCTCATTGTGATTTTAATGATTAGTAAGCTTGAGCATTTATTTATGTAGTTGGCTATTTATCTTCTTTTGAGAAGTGTCTGTTTAGATCTTTGACTCAATTATTAATTGAATTGTTTTAGATCTTTAGCTCAATTATTAATTGAATTGTTTGTCTTTGGTGTTCATATTTTAAAATTCCTTAACATATTCTGAATATTAATCCTTTGTTCAATGGAATAGTTGGCATTTAACCCATTCTGCATGTTGTATCTTCTCTCAGTTGATACTTTTCTTTCCTGTGCAGAGCTTTTTATTTTGCTATAATCCCATTTGTTTATTTCTGCTTTCACTTCCTGGGATTTTGGGGGTCTTGCTGCCCAAATACCTTTCCATCTCAATGACCTAAAGTAGTTTTCCTATGTTTTCTTCTGATAGTTTCATAAATAATTTCAGGTCTTTCATTTATGTCCATTTTGAGGGTTTTGTTGTAACCTGGTAAGATGTAAGGATCTAGTTTCATTCTTCTGAATATAGATATCCAGTTTTCACAGCACCATTTATTGAAAGACTATCCTCTCTTCAATGGGTGTTCTGAACACTTTTGCCCAAAGTTAGCTTACTGTAGATGTACCAGTTTAATTCTGTGCTGTCTTGTCTGTGTTTCATTGGTTGGTCTCTCTCTCTCTCTGTGTCAATACTTTTTTTTTTTTTTTGATAACAAGTTTTTTAGTGTAGTTTTGAGTCAGGTAGTATAATGCCTCCTGCTTTGCTCTTTTTGCTCATGATTGCTTTGGCTATTTGTGTGTGTGTGGTTCCATACAAATTTTAGGATTTCTTTTTCTAATTCTGTGAGGAATGTTGTTGGTGTTTTGATAGGAATTGAATTGAATCTGTATTTCTCTTTGGGCAATATGAATGTTTTAATATTGATTCTTCCAATCTATAAACACTGTTACGTTTGTTTGTATCTTCTTAGATTTATTCTATTTCATACAAATTTTCATTGTGGAAATAGTTCACCTCTTGGTTAGATTTACTCCTAGGTATTTTTTCTACTTCTTGTAAATGGGATAATTTTCCTGATTTCTATTTCAGATAATTGACTATCAGTGTATATCATTGTTACTGATTTTTGTTGATTGATTTTGTACCCTGCGACTTTGCTGAATTTGTTTACTTTTTCTAATAGTTTTTTTTTTTTTTTTTTTTTTTTTTTTTTTTTTT
>JAJEJO010050756.1:82364-92836 GCA_020662805.1 Glaucomys volans | reverse complement strand
GTTTTTTTTTTTTTTTTTTTTTTTTTTTTTTTTACTGGAGTCTTTGAAGTTTCCTATATGTAAGATCATGTGATCAGTCAACAGTGACAATTTGACTTCCACTCTTCCAATTTGCTTGCCCTTTATTCCTTTGTCTTGCCTGATTGCTTTGGCTAGGATTTCCAGTATTGTGTTGAATAAAAGTGGTGGAAATGGGCCTTCTTGTGTCATTCCAGATTTTAGAGAGAAACACTTTCAGGTTTTCTAAATTCACAATGATGTTAGTTGATGGCTTATTATACATGCCTTGTATTATGTTGAGGTGTGTTCCTTCTATACCAAATTTTCTGTTTTTATCACAAAGTGATGTGGAATTTTATCAAATGCCTTTTCTGAATTTATTAAGATAATCATATGGTTTTTGTCCTTCATTTTGGAGGTTGTGTATCAAGTTTATTGATTTGCATATGTTGAACCATCCTCACATGCTGGGATGAATTGAATTTCATCATGGTGAAATTTTTAATGTGCTATTAGATTTACTATCTTTTTATCTTTTTGAGGAGGAGAACATTGGACTGTAGCTTTCTTTTGTTGCTGTATTCTTGTCTGGTTTTCTGATGAGTGTGTGTGTGTGTGTTGGGGGGGGTGCACTCCTGATACTGGAGCCAATTGTATTTTACTACTGATTTACATCTTTGGACCTTTTCATTTTGAGACAGGGTCTCTCTAACTTGTCTCTCTAACTTGTCCAATCAGACTTCAAATTTGCAATACTCCTGCCTCAGCCCACAAAGAAACTAAGATTTTAGGTGTGCAGCACTGCACCTAGTTTCTTGTCTGTTTGGTTTTTTTTTTTTTTTTAATCAGGATAACTCTGGTCTAATAGAATGTATTTGGGTAAATTTCCTCCTTTTCAACTTTTTGGGATCATTTAAAAATCAACACTCTTCTTAAAATATTTAGTGGAACTCAGCAATGAAGCTGTCTGGTCCTGAGCTTTGTTTTGATGGGAGACTTGATATTGTTCCTTATATCTCATTACTCATTATTGATATATTCAAGTTTTCTTTCTTTTTGTGATTCAGTAAGTAAGTGTCCAATAATTTGTCCATTTCTTCTAGGTTTTCAAATTTCTTAGCATATAGTTGTCCATAAGATTTTCTAAAGATCCTTTGTATTTCTTTGATGTCAGTCACATTCTTTCCCTTTTTTCCCTCTGATTTTATTTGAATCTTCTCTATTTTTTTTAGTAAATCTGACTAAGGGTTTGCCAATTTTGTTTAGCTTTGCAAAGAAATTTGTCTTTATTTCATTGTACTTTTGCATTTTTAAAAATTTTGTTGCCTATCTCATCTACTTATGCTCTGATAATTATTTTCCCTCCGAATTTGTGATTTGGTTTGTTCTTATTTCTAGCACCTTGTAATCCAGCAATGTTTATTTGAAATCTTTCTCCTTTGGTGGGTAGAAAATTTCCCATGGTTTTAGTATTTTCCATTTTCATTTGTTTTATGTAATCTTTTTGTTTAATTCTGGGTTTCTTCCTTGATTAAATTTTTATTCAGAGTAAGTTAATTTCCATGTATTTGTGTGGTTTCCAAAGTTTTTCTTGTTATTGATTTCTAGTTTTATTGCATTGTGATTTTAAGATGCTCAATATGATTTCAACTTGTTTTTCATTTATTTAGACTCATTTTGTCATGTGGTACGTGTTCTATCCTAGAGAATAGTCTATGTGTTGCTGAGAATGTATTTTGTAGTTGCTGTATGGAATGTTCTGTAGATGTCTGTCAGGTCCATTTGATCCATTTCTTTGTTGATTTTCTGTTTGGATGATCTCTCTATTGCTAATAGTGGGGTGTTAACACTGCTACTATTATTGTATTATAGTCTTTTGATCTACTAATATTTGCTTTATAGATTTGGCTCTCTGCTGTTGGGTGCATATATGTTTAAAATTTTCTTGATGAATTGACCTTTTTATGATTGTATGATAACTTTCCTTATCTCTTTTTATTAATTTTTATTTGAAGTATATATATTTTTCTGATATAAGTACTGTTACTTATGCTTTCTTTTGGATTCTATTTTCATAGAATATGTTATTACATTTCTTCACTTTCAATTTATGCATGTTCTTAGAGGAGGCATGTATTTCTTATAAGCAATATACAGTTAGTTGGTTCTTGCTTTTCAATCTGTTCAGGCACTTTAAGTATTTCAGTTGGGTAACTTAATCCATTTACATTTAAAGTAATTACCAATAGGTAAAGTATTACTACAGACATGCTGAGATTTGATTCTCTCTCTCTTTCTCTCTCTTTCTCTTTATTCCCTCTCATGTTTTCTTTATAGTTAATTGATATATAGTCTAGTAGTCTGTTTTGATTCTTTGCTTATTGTTTTTTTGGTTTGTCTATTATAGATCTTTGCTTTGTAGTTATCATAAGGCTTACAAATGACATATTTTGATTATAACAAGTAACTTAAAATGATAACAAATGTAACAAAAGTATAAAGACAAGAAAGAATAGAAAGAAAATTGACAAAACTACTCTATTCCTCCCCACATTTTGAATTATTGATGTCCCATTTTATATCTTTCTATATTTCCTATCAACATAATTATCATTTTTAATTATATTTAAATCATTTTAATTTTAAAATTATTTTTAGTATTCATCCTAAAGATTTGAATGGTTTATGTATGTTTACAATATTACATTATTCTGAATTTGTATTGTTACTCTTCCCAGTGAGTTTTGTATCTTTCAACATTTTCCCCTTATTCATTAGTATCTATCTCATTTTGAAGAACTCTCTTTAATATTTCTGATAGGGCTAGTCTGGCAGGGACATACTCTCTCAACTTTTACTTGTCTAGGAATGTCTTTATCTCTTCTTTATTTCTGATGGATAGCTTTGCTAGGAATAGTATTTTCAGTTGGTAGATTTTATTTTTTCCATCATACTATGAAAATTTTATGCCGCTCTTTACTCACCTTCAGGTTTCTGCAGAAAAGTACACTGGTGAATGGGAACACTCTTATGTGTCATTTGTTTCTATTTTCTTACAGCCTTAATAATCTTCTTTGTCACTTTGAAGAACTGATGATGACTTATATTGGGATAGACTTGATTGAAGTACATCTGAGTGGTGACCTTTGATTTTCCTGAATCTGGATATTTGTATCTGGCTCTCTTTTATTATCTCTTTATAAATGTTTTACATCCTTTTGCCATTCTCAGTTCCATCTTGAATCTCAGTAACTGAAATATGTGCTCTTTTAATGCTGCCCCAAAGTTCTCATAAGTTCTCTTGATTCCTTGATTCTTTTTCAGTCTTTTTTCTCCTCTGAGTACATATTTATGGTCTCTCTTTGAGTTCACTAATTCTTCCTTCTGTTTGATCTATTCTTTGATTGATGCCTTCTATTACATTTTTAATTTCACTTGATATATTTTTCACCTCAAGAATTTCTGTTCAATTTTTTGAAATTGCTTTCATTTACCTATTATTTCTGGTATTTGTTTCTCTCTGTGTTTCTTGAAACTCCTTTAGTTGCCTTAGAATAGCTGTGTTCAATTCTCCATTTGAGTTGTCCCATACAGCTTACTATCTGGTCAGTTTATGGTACCTTATTTTGGCCATTAGATTAGGTCATGGTTTCCTGAAAGTTCTTGAAGATTGTTGGTATGCAATGCCATCTAGACACTGAAGAACTGGGTTTTATGCCAGTCTTCATAATCTGACTCAATTTGCACCTGACTTTCTAGAAATTGTTTGCAATTTGCCTATTTTCTGAGTCTGTGGACACTCCCACTATTTCATCACTAGATAACACCTTAAGTTTAGGTTTGCTTAGTGTCCATTGTTTGTGTGTTGCCACTTTTCCTCAGTAGAGAGTGATCCAAGCTTAGGTTTGTCCCAGTTCACAGTTGGTGTATTATTTAGAATGAACTGGGGCAGTGCCTAAAAAGAGTAGTCCATTCCTTACAAGCCTCTCTCTGGTGCCAGGGTAGGTCCAGATGCCTCATTCATAATCCTGGGCCTGTGCCCAGTTTCTTTAGGTTTCTGTTCAGCTCTTGGCAGATGAATCAGTTTTCAGACTCCAGTGTTATTCTGTTGGAGGCTGTGTACATATTATGGGTTTGTTTGAGCCATAAGAGGTAGGGGGTTTATTTTTCTGTGAACTCCTGGTGTGAATCCACTGGTTGCAGATTGGCCAGATAAAGCTGACACCCTACCTTAGTTCACAGCCCTAGGTGGAAGTAACCTCCCTAGTCTCAAATAAGTTGTTTTTCCCATCTTTATCCTATTTTCCTCAAGAAGCCTGCCACACTGAAATCTTTTGATGTATTTCCCTTTAAATAAGAATTTGGGACTTTTCAGTTCCAGTCCCCACCAGGGCTGGAAGACCCGTCAGACCCCAGCTTTGAAAACTATTTTCTGCCTATTGTTTTTTGTTCCTTATTGATTATTTTCAGATCTTTATTTTCCAGCTGGTTCACACCTCCAAGGAGGAATTAGCTCTCCAGGTGCTGGTAACTCCAATGGACACCAATGCTGTATGTTATATCACATCCTGAGTTCACAGCCTGCCAGTGTAGCAATGGGGCAGGACCAAAGTCCACATATCTATGGGCTTCTTACTGAGAAGGTACACATATAACCCAATATCTCTGCAATCTGCCACAGATGTTGGCCAGAGTAGAAAATTAATAGACTGGGACCAAGTGTCTCCATCTGACATTTACATCTATTCTCATGGCTCCACCTACAGGCATACCTTGGGATGGGGGTTCCTTAGGATTCACCCAGTATTGCGTTTTACCAGTGTGGCACAGAGTTCCAAAGGCAAGTCCTGCTCTCCTTCCAGTGAATGGAGTGTTGTTCTGTGCTATGCTGCCAAAGGTTGGGGTTGTTTTGGTATTGGCAGTACGTTGGCCATGAAGGCTGACACTTAGCTGTGTTTTATTTGAATCTCACATCTACAAGGAAATGCACATTTCTTAGGTATGCATGGAGACCCACACTTCAACTAGTGAACTATCGAGGCCAAAAGTGAAGTCTGTCCCACCAGGTCACAGGTCTCTACCTGGGACTGGAGCAGGTATAAAGCCTCCATCTCTAAGTATTGTCCTGGGGATAGCTGTGCTGCCCCATATCTAGTGATGAATGGTGGAGATAGTCCCTTGTCTGCCAGTGCTAATGCTATGCTGGGTCATCCCTGAATTTTATGGCTACGGAGAACTACATGGTTTTGTGAGATGTGTCCCAGGCCGATTCAAGGCTATCAATGGTGAAAACAAAGATGAAAATCTTTTCCACTGGCATATAGGTTTCTTCCAGTTACTGGGGTAGGTTTAAAGGCTCTGTCTTGAGCTCTGTCCTTAGTTCCATGGTCTTTGATTTCTACCTGGCACTAGGTCTCACCACGGTGGATCAAACCCCGAGTCCCAAGGCAATATGCTGTATTGGCTCTCTTTTCCTGTTACTTAGTTTGTGAAGTTTTGCTTCCCCATCTGCTGCCTGAGGTTGGGAGAAGTGTGGTGGAGTCAGTCAAATGCCTGGCTAATGAAGCTCCAATGACTTCACTCAATGGTTTTGCCTGCCACTGATATTCACCCTGACCAGCCTGGTACTGGGTTTCCATCTAAGGCCTGCGCTTAACTCTTTTTCATTCCCCAATCAAAAAGTGTCACTCTCCATGCTGTGTTACTTAAACTTAGGGTATGTGTATATAAGCAGCTCTTTCCTTCCTGTTGTCTTCAATGTGTCTTTTCATTATTATACTAAAACCAGGCACAAAGGTGTCTCACCTGGTTTTCTTAGCTCTTTTGGAGATAGCTTGAATGATTTCAAATTGATGTATGTATGGGGAGACAATGTCTATACAATCATAGGTCCCAACTTGCTTCAACCTTAGTATCATTTTGAAAATAGCAAAAGAAAGACATTCTTTGGTTTTCATTTTTTAATTTTTTATTGACTCTTTTTAGTTATATATAACATGAAGATATATGTTGACATGATCACAAAAGCATGGAATACAATTTGCTATAATTAAGTCCTCAGTACTTCATCTTCCCCCTTCTCCTTCCCTTTGCTTCCCTCCCCTACTCTACTAATCTTTCTGCAATTTATTTATAGATTTTTTTAGGGTCTTGTGGATGTTGATGTTCAGATTCACTGTGGTATATTCATATATGTATATACAAAAGGTCAGTCAGATTCATTTGACTTAAATGTGCAAAAACTCAGGTAATTTTTATTGTTCCCTCTTGAAAAAGAAGGAAAAATTCCTCCAAGATAGAAAATCATGACTGAGGAATTAAAATACTTGATAAAGTAGCTCTCTCTATGCTCCCTAATCCTCATATGTGCTGGTTTCTTCTGCCACACTCTTACACCAAGATGTCCTGCCTCACCTCGAGCCCCAAGGAATGGAGTTGGCTTCTGAAACTGTGGACTCTTAGTACAATTTTCCTCCCCATACGATTGTGTTGGTTTGGTCCTTTAATCACAGCAATGACAAAGCTGACTAAAATAGAAATTGGTATCAAGGAGTGGGGTTATTGCTGTGACTAACCTGACCATGTGGTTCAGAAGCTTTTTGGAATTGTTGGGAGGAATTTTGAGATGTGTAACAGTGCAACCAGTAAATTAATCCCTAATGGGATTATTTTATTGGTAACTGGAGGCAGGTAGGTAGGTAGCTGAAGGAAGTAGTTCATTGAGGGCATGGGTTTGGGATATATATTTTGTGTCTGGAGAGTGGACTGTCTCTCTGCTTTCTAATCATCATGTGAACTGGTTCCCTCTGCAACACTCTTCCACCATGATGTCCTGTCTCATCTCGAGCCCTGAAGAATTGAGCCAGCCTTCTATGGACTAAGACCCCTGAAACCATGAGCACTTAAACGTTTTCTCCCCATACAAAATAAATAAATAAATAAATAAATAAATAAATAAATAAATAAGACTTGATAAAAGTAACATTAGTAAAACAAATACACTTCACTAGTGGATTTTAACTAAAAATATTTGATAATTGTAGTTACAGAACAAAATGGAAGAATACTTATGAAGGTGAATATACTAAACAAAGTATATGTACTGTGACATAGGAAGTACTGAGATAAGATAGTTATTTTATATATTAGAGAGAAATCCACTCTGCTGTCTAAAATGAAAAGTATAATTAAAATGAAGCTTTAAGTTTATAAACTTATTTATTTCCAAAATGTAAAAATGACACTAAAGAACTATAAAATGAAATATCTTGTGAGGAAATAATTAACTAAAATTCAAAAAATTTATATTCTTTAAAAAATTTTTCATTTATTATCTTTGGAAATGTAAAGGCCAGTTTTCTTAAATAATTTCCTACCTTTATAATATTCAAGTTTTTTCTGTATTTTGATTGATCTAAACTTCATGTCTGACAAACTAAAACATAAATGGAAGCATAAGTTAAATTTATAGAATGAATAAATATATTTTGTATTTTTATGCTTGTACATATTTGCTTGTTTTTCATCAACTTAGAGTAATAATCCTGGTATCACCATATTTGGGGCAAATTCAAAACTATTCCAACTGTTATCTGATGCTTGGATGCTTATGTATGCCTTGGTATGACTATATTTATGAAGTGGTTTTTCATTTGAGCAGCGAAATTGTGTTTAAGATAACTATTTTGCATCTGTTCAGTCTACTAAAGTATCAATCAGGCAATGGAATATTATAATTATACCATTCATCATAATTTCAGACAATTTCTAACCTGACATAAGGAGGAGCATAAGGTACAACAAATAAGTAATACTCTTTTTCCCCCAAAGTGGATCATCATTGTCATTTGAATAGACTATTTGTTTTCACAGTTATAAATCAACTATATTGTAGTGATTTAATATTCATTGAGTAAATACATGTAAGTGAGCACAGATATACATAATTTTTTTTTCAGATATCACTATCTTTTGCTTAGGAAAAAGATGTAATCTTCGAAATGATTCTGAGTGCTTTGAATATTGAGATAGTGCTGTAGAGTATAAAACTTTTTCTGCTGAGACCTACTTGTATTTTCTAGTCTTCCAAGATTCTTATAGTAGCTTCTAAACATTATTTCAACAATATTTGATTAAACTAATAAATAACATTCATAGTATAGGTAGAAATAAATCTAGCTAAATTATTTTCTTTATTTTTGTAACATGGTACATGGATATATCTTTGCAATTGGGTAAAGTCATATCAATGCAAAGAGTTGTGTCCTTGGTATTAGATTAGATATTTTGAGATTTAATGTTTATCTGTGAGACTGGCAATTCAGTTTATATTTTCTAAGAAATGTATTAACTCTGTAGTAGAGGTAAGAATAAGAGATATATAAGCTATACTTCCTTATGGATATCTGTAAACCTGGCAATGTCATGAACTGTTTTGCCTACTTGCAAGTTATCAAGTTAGCCTCATGGATGCCAGAACATGGCTTGAGACCTCAGAATCACAAATAATTTATTATTCACAGCACAGAAAACAGTGTTTTACTTGTACTAGTTTACCTAAGCCCCTAGTCCTCCAAGCGAAGCAGAAATGGACCAAAGTGAATGCTGAATATTCAAATGGACTTGCATTACATCTTAGTAAGTCTTAATTTAGGATACCAAAATTCATTATATAGTCATGTGTGCACCTGCCTAACCTTTACCCTGAAGGAAGGAATTTTTTTCATTATACTGAACTGGAAAGTGTCTACCCTTTACTCCAAAGTTGAAAATTATCTTCCCATGAGTTAGCAGTGGCTAAAGCCTGGTTGGTCTTGGTGAGTGGAAGTCCATGTTGCTAAGCCCATGCATAATATCTGTCATTGCCATCATGGCTACTTTGTTCATGAACTCATTGAACAGTGACAGGGAGGGCTGTGGAAAGAAGGTGACTGAGAGATAGACTGGGTCACTCTATTCATATGATTATTAAATTCTTCCTTTGTTGAGGTCAGCCTTCAGTGAACAGTTACTTAGCACACAAATATCTTCACATATTTTGCCCATTTAGAGAGGTTTATTCATTTATCTGTTCCCCAAATTTATTTGGCATCAATTTTCCATTTACATTCCTTCCAAGTTCCTGACCATCCAGACAAATTATTGGCCGTAAAGCACATGCATCACTATATAATAATTCATCTACTTACTTTTCCAAATAAAGTTCACAACCAGGAGCACTGCCTGAAGTTTTGCTGTGAGAATTTCCTTTCATTGCTGTCCTTCAGGGATGTTCTGGAGAGAAGATGCAGAGCTACATTTGACTACTTATGGGTAGTAATAATACACTATGCTGACCCATCTATAAACTAGGTCCAAATCTTCTCTTCCTGTGTCAGTTGGTGGTAGGTGATGTCACATTAGGTTATACATGTAGGCTGGGAGGAAGATGACAGTGTAACAGGAATGGGGACCATAAACATTTGGGCCAATTCTTCATGTAACTTACTGTGAATTCAGGATCTACTCAGAACTAGTGTTCCACTTCCCTATATTATGGTGCAGTGTTGCTGGGCATGCAGAAATGTATTGTCTGCTGTATCAGTGTACTTTGATTTAGTTCTGGAATGTCCCCCAACCTGCATGGGTTGAAGTCTTCATCTCCAATGCAGCAATGTTCAGAGGTGGGGCTCTTAGTAAATAATTGAATAATGAAGGCTCTAACCTCATCAGTGAATTAATTCATTCGATCAATTAGTAGTTTGAATAGACTACTGGGAGGTGGTGGAAATTGTAGGCATTTGGAAGTGGTTAGAGGAAATAGGTCACCAGAGGCATAGTATCTTGGGGACTATTTCTTGTGCTGGTCCCCTTCCCTGTCTCTTTCTCTGTCTCTCAGTTTCCTTAAGCTAAGGAGCTTTCCTCTGCCACAGCCTTCTACCATGACATTCTGCCTCATCTCAGGCCCAGAGCAATGGAGACAGCCAACCATGGACTGAAACCAAAAGTCAAAATAAAGGTTTCCTTTTCAACGTTGTTTCTGTCAGGTATTTAGGTAACAGTGATGAGAAGCAGTCATCTAACACTTAGTTCATGATGAGTAGGTCATGTATCATGGTAACGTGGTGGCATATGGATGGAACATTCAGTTTCTACTAAGGCTCAGTATCAGGCCAAAGACTCTCTCAAAAGGACAGTAGGAATCTGGTGTAAACGGCATGGCTCTGTCCAAAATCTGAAAGACTACACTGCAATTTTCCTAGAAGGGCTCCAATAATATCTTTACTACCACTGTCTAATGTGCTCTATCATATGGTACAACTAGCAGAGCTGCTTGCATAGCAACCTGAACTTCTTACAGAACCTTCTCTTGTTCTGGTATTTGCTCAAAACCAGCAGCTTTTTAGATCATTTTGTAAAGCATCCATAGTAACATATCCACAAATAATTTTTGCCATGTATGTATGTATCCCTTAGTCCAGTCATGTGGATAC
>JAJEJO010050756.1:17181-77364 GCA_020662805.1 Glaucomys volans | reverse complement strand
ATGGAGGAAGGATAGATAGCATAGAGGGAAGGGAGGGGTGGGGGTGGGGTGGGGGGTAAAAATAATAACAGAATGTGTGACAGATACCATTGCCCTGTGTACATGTATGAACGCACAGATGGTGTGACTCTACTTTGTGTACAACCAGTGAAACAATAGCTGTACTCCATTTCTGTTCAATGAGTTAATAAGTAAATAAAAAAAAAAGAATCACAAAAAAATTAAAAAAATTAAAATCAGGGACAAATTTTGTGTCAACTATCTTAAATGAATGACTACTAGTATAAGAAAAATTTTTTGGAGCATTAAAATATAAACAAATTTCTTGTTTCAGAGAAATCTTGTTAGTTAAATGAGAGCTAGTGCTTAATCTAAGTTGCTTTATGAGCACTCCTACAGTGAACATCACTGTGTTTTCATAAAAACACTTCTTTCTGCCTACTTTCCACATAAGGTGCACAATTCTGGTAGCACATATAACCCCCGGAAGAAATTGGTGTTTATAATTATTGGCCTCCCTTCCCTTAGTGGGAACTATGTGAGACAGGAGGCACAGCAGGAAGAAGCCTGTAGTCTTGTAGCTGGCTAGTAAGTTTAAGAAATTGAGTGTAATCTTTGTTTTTGGTTGACTTCCCTGAGGACAATTTATCTAATGTGTCCTATCTGTCCTTGCTGCCAAATGGATGGCCACAATTCCACACTCATGGAATGACTGTGAATGGAGATATGGAAGATATATGGATGTGTTTTGCCCTAGAATTGTAGAAACTGGAGTATCCCTTGCATTTTTGATAGATCACTCATAAAGGCTAAAGGGAATGGCAAATAATTCAAAGCTAGAGTTGTTTCGAAGGGGTTGCAGAACCAATAGCCAATTAAATTCATGACATTTTTACCAGTTTGGGAGCATACTTTGCAAAAGTCTAATATAGTATTTGCTTTCATGTGAAACTGCCTTTAGGGAAAATTCTAAAATAAATAAAAATCTTTAGCATTTCTCCCTCACAGATTTTTCTGAAGTCTGTGATCTCCCTTCCTCAATACCAGGTTATTGTTTTCTTTATATACACACAGAATCTGTGTGCTTAATTGCAATGATAACTTTCCCTTCTGTCCGTTTATCTTCTACTGAAAGACCAACCTTTCATTCAGAAAGGTTAGGTATAGGATGACAGGAACATTTATATAGAACTTCACTAACTCTGCTAGGATGTGGTAATGTATAAATTTATTATTTCCTTTTGGGAATGTAGAATGGTTCATCCATTGTGGAAAATACTTTGGCATTGCTTAACCTATATTAATTATGCTTTTGCCCAGTCTCCTAAAGATTGTGCTTGTGGTTGTATATATTTCCCCCTTCTCTCCAACTAAATTTCTCATATATTTCAATAAATGGCCTGCATAAAATGCTTATTAAAGTGATATCTGTGGTGCTAGGGAAATGAAGACAATATTAGTCTATGACTTGGTAAGTATACAGGTTCTATGCCTTAGAAATAAATGATGGATTAGATAGACACAAAGGATGTAGATAAGTCTTTAAAATAATTTATGTATTCATATATATTATATATAATTATAAACAACTTTAGGAGTATCTAAATCTATGTTGGATGAAAAGTATGGAATGATAGAAGGAAATTTTAAGTTTACACTGAAACTGAACTTTAAAGGAATAATATAATTTATTTTCCACTCATTAACTCATATTCTACCTAATTCTTAATAAGTTTGAGAATGACATAAATGAATGATTTTGTATCAGATTTTAAAATGCTTACAAAGACTTGAGATAGTTTGATAGTTTCCCTTTCCTTTTCTAATGCTAAACTGATAATTCAAGATTTATTTTCTAGCCCATAAAGTATAAATTTTAATATAATCATACATAAGAGGTAACTCAAATGACTACAGTGACCATTAAAGGAGACAAAGTTTGTTGGGGATTGTTTCACATCCATCTAAAGAAGTTCATTCATAGTTTTTAAACTTACCCTACATGGTAAATAAAACCCATCTATTGTTTTAATTGTCTTGAATTCAGCCCTTGACAATAGTTTGTAACCAGTAATAATCAAAAAAGAAAACATTTTATTAAAGTAGGATACTGGGTGGATCATTTGAGCTAAAATGGGAAATAGAGAAACTTAAGATATTCTCAGACTACCATAAAAACAAACTTCAAGCAGATTAGGAAAAAAATGAAGAGAGAATAATTTATCTGCAGTTTTCAAAAAAAATTTCATCTAGCCAAGCACTGCAGTCGTAGAGAAAAACCCTGATAATTACAATCTGTAGAGCCAAGACTTAACTTAGAGATATAAATTTAGAATGAGGAAATATATTGCCTAAATTAATGTATGAAATTAAGTTTGAGATCTCTAGTTCCTTTAACAATTTTTTTGCTTTTACAAAGCAAAAAAAATCAAATTTTTTTGATTTTACACGTAATAATCACACATTTATGGGTACAATGTGAAATTTTAATATGTATACAATGTGTGATGATTAAATCAGAGTAATTAACATTTCTATCACCTTATTTCCTTAGGTTTGGAGTCTTAGGACACTTTCTTATTCTTTGTAAAGAATATAACAGTTTGTTGTAAACTGTGTATGCCCTACTGTGCTAGAGAATGCTAGAGCTTATTCCTTTTGCTTAAGTGTATACAAAGGGTATCTTCTGCTCACAAAGTCAACACAGTAGATTCTATCAAATAAATATTTAAATAAACATGGTGATGTTTAATTTCTTCACAAGAGATTTTAAAGCTAATGTTAATATTCTAGATCCTAATTAGCTATTACATACTATTAAAATTAGTCATGATATAAATATCACTTCACTCTCTGCCTTTGGCATCACATACACATCTCTGTATCTGTTTCTTCACATCATGCACTCCTCTCTGTGTCTGTGTCCCAGTTTTCCTTACATAAACAAATCACTGATTTTGGATTAGAGTTTGCCTCAATAACCCTATCGTAACTTACAAAATCCTATTTCCAAATAATGTCACGTTCTCACAACCCAGAGATTGAGACTTTAATGTATCTTTTGTGGAGACACAATTCAATCCATACCACCTTTGTCTTAAAAAAAAATCACATGAATGTATTAGCATTACAACTTCCCATGATTCTGCAATCTTGGCCTAGGGTCTTCTGCTTAAGATCTCACAAAGCTGAAATCAAGCTGTTGTATGATTTTGTTTTCCCTTGGACCTCAGAACTCTATTCTAAAATCAGTCACATTTTTGGCAGAATTAAGTTCTTTGCAATTATAGGACTGAGGTCTCCTTGCTGGTTGTTGGTTAGAATTGTTTCCAGCTGGAGAGGCCATCCTTCTGTCTTTACCATGTGGCCCCTCCCACAATAGGTCAGCTTATTGAAGGCAACATGAAAATGTGTGTGTCTTCTTCCAGGTTCTGATATTCAGATCTTAAAAATGCTCTCCTGAGTGGTTCAGGATCATTCAAGATAATGTCCCTTTCAATTAGCTTAAAGTCAGTTAATTAGGTACCTAATCATATTTTCACATTTGAGATATAATATACTCTGATCACAAAAATGATGTTTTAGCATGTTGACAAGTCCTACTCATGCCTCACAGGCATGGAATTATAAGATATATACTCCGGGGGGCAAGGATATTGGGAACCATAACAGAATTCTGCTTACCACACTTATCTGAAAAAGCATGTGAGTATAATCTGTATATTCAGATAAACTATTAATCAGATGAGCAGAAGAATAAAAGAAGTCACTGTTATGCATTATCTCAGAATGCATACCCACAAAGGCCTTTTATGAAAGCATTCTGGAAAGTTTTATAGCAAAAGAAGAAATAAATCATGGAGAACACTAGAATTATGGGAAGCAAGGGTAAGTCATTAAATAAGTAAAGTTTATTGACATATAATAAGCAATAACATGAGAACAAAATATGTACAGCTTTCCTAGCTAAAATGTTACACCACCATAATGCTGCAGAATGAGGACATTAAAGCAATGAGAAGCAAAGGAAATTTTGTAGTTTCTGGGTCAAACATAAATATCACTAAGCATAAAAAACAAATGGGTAAAAATATCTTAAATGGGTTATATTAAATATAATCAGAAAGAATAAAATAATATTGGGGTTCTTCAAGCCAGGAAAGATATTATATAATATTTTGATACATATAGATAGAGAAAAAGAGAAAACAGAGAGGGAGAAAGGAAAAATGAGTATCTAGTTAAATGTTAAGATTTTTTTCCTATTCTTCATAAGAATTTCACTTATAACTGTTACCTTTTTTACTTGCATCCCCTACAAACCTGATAAACTTGGTATGGTACCTGAACACTGCACAGATGAATGAAGGTAAAATTGACTACTGATTAGTAATTTTCAACTGAATTTGAAGAACTGTACCCATGATGAGGTATCCAGAACTTTGTGTTTTGGTATGATGGAGCTCAGGCCTTTCAATAGATATTTTTCTGGAGTTGCTATAGGAAATTTTAGCTCAAGTGTGACATGGAAATTTCCATGGAGACTTTAACACATTACTCTAAGAATTTGCTTTATCAAAGAAAAAAGTAATAAGCAAGAGCCTTGAATTTCTGAATAATGTAGGTAATAAGTTTCTATAGGCATAAATGAAAGCATCTTAGAATTTTGTCTATCACAGCCTTCCAAATGACCCTAAAACTGAAACCAAACCAAACCAAACACATTTCTCACATTTTAATATAGTCCCTCCAAGGACCCAAGAATTTAGTTTCATTATATAACCAGTCCAAACTATCACCTAAATCTTCTCAGCTCCAAGTCCATATTCTCCTTATTTAAATAGTCTAAGGTTAAATTTCTCATGCATGGTAAACAAAACCCATCTATTGTTTTAATTGATGACCAAGGCTCCTAAATGTAATCTATCAAATTCAACCCCTAAAAAGCTGTCTTAACTAACTGTAGACTTGTGAGAGTACACAAGATATCTGCCCCCAACATTCCCTATGTACAATGAAGAACAGGCATAGAATAAGAAGTTTAGGCATTAATCGGAAAAAAAGGGTGTGTGGAAGCATTAAAGAGACAATTTCTGATCAAAAGTCATTCTGAAATCTAGCCCAGAAAATGCTAGGACTCTCTTCTTTAGGAGTGAAGACCTAGGGATAATATTGATAATCTTTCTTGGCCCTCAGTTCTGCCCTCTGAGTTATTCCTCCCTTTCATAAAGTTCAGTGCATATATGCATTTCAGTTGTTCCATCAATTCACTTCCAGCCAGTAGATTTATTTATTTATTTATTTATTTTACAGATTGCGTTTTGATTCATTATATACAAATGAGGTACAAATTTTCATTTCTATGGTTGTGCACAATGTAGATTCATTCCATTTGTGTAATCATACATGCACATAGGGTAATGATGTCTGTGTCATTCCACCATCCTTCATACCCTGCCCCCTCCTCCCTCTCATTTCCCTCTACATAATCTAAACTTTCTCCATTCTTCTCCTACCCCTCACACTCCCACACCCATTATGTATCATCATTCACATATCAGGGAAAACATTTGGCCATTGTTTATGTGGGTTTGGGTTATTTCACTTACCATAATATTCTCCAATTCCATCCATCCATTTATCTGCAAATGCCATGATATTATTCTTCTTTATGACTAAATAATATTCCATTGTGTATATATATCACAGTTTCTTTATCCATTCATCTATTGAAGGGCATCTAGGTTGGTTCCACAATCTCGCTATTGTGAACTGAACTACTATAAACACTGATGTGGCTGTGTTACTGTAGTGTCCTAATTTTAAGTCCTTTGGGTCTAAACTGAGGACTGGTATAACTGGGTCAAAAGGTGGGTCCATTCCAAGTTTTCTGAGGATTCTCCACACTGCTTTCCAGAGTAGTTGTACCAATTGGCAACTCCACCAGCAATGTACAAGTGTGCCTTTTTCCCCACAGCCATGCCAACATCTATTATTGTTTGTGTTCATGATAATAGCCATTCTAATTGGAGTAAGATGAAACCTTAGTTGTTTTAATTTGCATTTCTCTAATTACTAGAGATGTTGAACACTTTTTCATATATTTATTAATCACCTGTATATCTTCTTCTGTAAAGTGTCCAGTTCCTTGGTCCATTTGTTAATTGGGTTCTTTGTAATTTTGGTGTAAAGTTTTGTAAGTTCTTTATAAATTTTGGAGATTAGTACTCTGTCTGAAGTGCATGTGGAAAAGATTTTCTCCCACTCTGTAGGCTCTCTTTTCACATTATTGATTGTATCCTTTGCTGAGAAAAAGCTTTTTAGTTTGAATCCATCCCATTTATTGATTTTTGCTTTGATTGTGCTTTGGGGGTCTTGTTAAGGAAGTTTGGTCCTAAGCCAACATGATGAAGATTTGGGCCTACTTTTTCTTCTAGTTGGTAGAATGTCTCTGGTCTAATTCCTGGGTCCTTGATACATTTTGAGTTGAGTTTTGAGCTATTCATAAGTGATGAATCCTCTGAAAGAGAAATTAGAAAACCACTCCAGTCACAATAGCCTCAAAATAAAATAAAATAAAATAAAATACTAATCTAACAAGAGAGGTGAAAGACCTCTACAATGAAAACTATGGAACATTAAAGAAATAAATTAATGAAAACCTTAGAAGATGGAAAGATCTCCCATGTTCTTAGATAGGCAGAATTAATATTGTTAAAATGGCCATTCTACCAAAGGCACTATACAGATTCAATGCAATTCCAATTAAAATCTCAATGATGTTCCTCATAGAAATAGAGGAATCAATCATGAAATTGAAGAGACCTGGAATAGCCAAAGCAATCTTGAGCATCTATCAACATGTGGCATCGCTTTTGCCCACTACATTGATTGTTCCTGACCTGGAGGTCACCATTCAGCACCCTTCATGGTACACTGCATTATCAAGTTCCTCTCAGCCATCAGGGTACTGAAGACTAGGAGGTTTGAACAGTAGAGTATAGTTTTATTGTAGAATTTTTTATTGGTATTATTATTATGATTATTCCTATTATACCTATTATTACTCCTTCTTTTATCATTTATTAATAATTAATTAATTAATTAATTTTATCATTTATTAATGTTTTTCTCACTCTATTTTGCTCTTATCTGTTTCCTTGGAGACTCTTTCTTCCTTTTCTCATGCTAACAACCTATTTCTTTTAATTCCGCTTTCACTGTTCCTATGACATAGTACCTCTATAAACTTACTACTTATCTCATTAATGTTATATCCTACTCCCCTCCCCATCCTCTTTGTCCACCATTAGAAATTGTGGTTCTTATTTCAAATCTATTGGTTATGCTGTAGATAATAATCAAACTCATCATCTCTGCTTATTAAGACAAGACAGTTAATAACTTAATTGGGACTATTTGTGTTAAGGATGCATATTGTCTGTATGGTGTGCTGCTAATATTGATCTCTCACTTCAAGTTGAGGGAGTGGAAGCCTGGAGGGACATTATAAGTCTGTAGAGGGGAAACTGCAATACCTTGGATTCACACTGCTAGAAGGGAAGATACACAAACAACATGAGAAAACAAGGGAAGAAAGTGTCCCAAACAAACCTAGATGCTATATCAATAGAATCCAGTGACAACATGGAAGAAGACATGTCTGAAAGGGAGTTCAGAATGTACATAATTAAAATGATCAGAGAAGCAAACGATGAAATAAGAGAGCAGAGGCAGGCAATGAATGATTGAACCAATAAGCAATTAAAAGAGCAAATGCAGGAAGCAAAAGATCATTTCAATGAAGAGAGAGAAATTTTGAAAAAGAAAACCAAACAGAAATCCCTGAAATGAAGAAAATAATAAACCAAATTAAAAACTCAATAGAAAGCATAACCAACACACTAGATCACTTGGAAGACAGAACCTCAGACAATGAAGACAAAATACTTAATCCTGAAAACAAAGTTGACCAAACAGAGAAGATGGTAAGAAATCACAAATGGAACCTCCAAGAATTATGGGATATCATGAAAAGACCAAATGTAAGAATTATTGGGATTGAGGAAGGCACAGAGATACAAACCAAGGTGTCTTCTGTTACCCAGGTTCATGCAGTAGTGTATTTTTTAATCTCCAGGTGTTGGATAAGTTTCTGTTTTTTATTTTATTATTGATTTCTAATTTCATTCCATTATGATCTGATAGAATGCAAGGTAGTATCTCCAGCATCAGATTACATACAGGGGGAAACTAATATGGATGTCAGCAGATTTCTCAGCCCAGACCCTAAAAACTAAAAGGGCCTGGAACAATATATATCAAGCTCTGAAAGAACATGGTTGCCAACCAAGAATCTTATATCCATCAAGACTAACATTCAGATTTGAAGACAAAATCCTTCCATGAAAAATAAAAGTTAAAATAATTTACAAATAGAAAGCCTGTATTACAGAACATTCTTAGCAAAATATTTCATGAGGAAGAAATGGAAAACCACAATGTAAGTCAGCAAACATAGGAACTACCCTAAAGGAATAGCCAAATAAAGGAGAAACCAAGTCAAGTTAAAAACCAAAAATAAGCCAAAATGACCAGGAATACTAGTCATATCTCAATAATAACTCTGAACATTAATGGCCTAAACTCATCAATCAAAACATAGACTGGCAGATTGGATGAAAAAGAAAGACCCAACAATATGCTGCTTTCAAGAGACTCATCTCATAATAAAAGATACCCATAGACTAAAGGTGAAAGGATGGGAAAAAGCATACCATGCACACAGATTCAGTAAAAAAGTAAGGGTTTCTGTCTTCATATCAGACAAAGTGGACTTCAAGCCAAAGTTAGAAGGGATAAAGAAGGACATTTCATATTGCTTAATGGAAGCATAAATCAGCAAGACATAACAATCATGAATACTTATGCCCCAAACAATAGCACATCCATGTATATTAAACAAATCCTTCTCAACTCCAGAAACCAAATAGACCACAACACAATAGTACTAGGTGACTTTAACACACCTCCCTCACCATTGGACAGATCTTCCAAACAAAAATTGAACAAAGAAACCATAGAACTCAATAAAACAATCAATAATTTAGACTTAACAGACATATATAGAATTTTCCATCCATCAATGAGCAAATACACTTTCTTCTCAGTAGCACATGGAGCCTTCTCTAAAATAGACCATATGTTATGCAACAAAGCTACTCTTAGCAAATGAAAAGATAGAGATACTACTTTACATTCTATCATATCATAATAGAATGAAATTAGAAATCAATGATAAAATAAAAAACAGAAACTATTCCAACACCTGGAGACTAAATAGTACACTATTGAATGATGCATGGATAACAGAAGACATCAGGCAGGAGATGAAAAATTTCTTAGAGGTAAACAAGAACAACGATACAACAAATAAAAATCTCTGGAACATTATGAAAGCAGTACTAAGCAGAAAATTCATTGCATGGAGCACATTCAATAAAAGAAGAAAAAGTCAACAAATAAGCAGCCTAACATTATAGCTCAAATTCCTAGAGAAAGAAGAACAGATCAACACCAAAAGTATTAGAAGACAAAAAAAATTAAAATCGGAGCAGAAATCAATGAAATTGAAACAAAAGAATCAATCCAGAAAATTGACAAAACAAAAGGCTGGTTCTTTGAAAAAATAAACAAAATTGATAAACCCTTAGCCACACTAACATAGAGAAGAAGAGAGAAAACTCAAATTACTAAAATTTATGATGAAAAAGGAAATATCATGACAGACACTATTGAAATACAAGACATAATTAGAAGCTATTTTGAAAATCTATACTCCAACAAAATTGAAAATCTCAAAGACATCCACAAGTTTCTAAAGACATATGATCCACCCAAACTGTATATGGAAGACATACACAATTTAAATAGATCAATTTCAAGCTATGTAATAGAAGAAGTCATCAAAAGCTTATGAACCAAGAAAAGTCTGGGACCAGATGGATTCTCAGCTGAGTTCTACAAGACCTTCAAAGAAGAATTCATTCCAATACTACTCAAAGTATTCCATGAGATAGAAGAGGAGGGAACCCTTCCAAACACATTCTATGAAGCCAATATCACCCTGATACCAAAGACCGACAAAGACACATCAAGGATAGAAAATTTCAGACCAGTATGTCTAATGAACATAGACACAAAAATTCTTAACAAAATTTTAGCATATCACATACAAAAACATATCAAAAAGATAGTGCACCATGATCAAGTGGGCCAGGGATGCAAGGTTGGTTCAACATCCAGAAATCAAATGTAATTCACCACATCAGCAGTCTTAAAGTTAAGAATCACACAATGATTTCAATACATGCAGAAAAAGCATTTGACAAAATACAGCACCCTTCATGCTCAAAACACAGGAAAAACTAGGGATAGTAGGAATATTCCTCAACATTGTAAAGGCTATCAATGCTAAGCCCACAGCCAACATCATTCTAAATGGAGAAAAATGGGAAATATTCCCCCTAAAAACTGAAACAAGACAGGGATGCCCTCTTTCACCACTTCTATTCAACCTCATCTTTGAAACTCTAGCCAGAGCAATTAGACAGACCAAAGAATTAAAGTGATATGGATAGGAAAATAAGAACTCAAACTATCATTATTGGCTAATAGCATGATTCTATATTTAGAGGTGCCAAAAAATTCCACCAGAAAACTTCTAGAACTCATAAATGAATTCAGTAAAGTAGCAGGATATAAATCACCACTCATAAATCTAACGCATTTTCATTCATAAATGATGAATCCTCTGAAAGACAAATTAGGAAAACTACCCCATTAACAATAGCATCAAAGAAAAAATATTTGGGAATCAATCTAACAAAAGAGCTGAAAGAGCTCTACAATGAGAACTACAGAACATTGAAGAAAGAAATTAAAGAAAAACTTAGAAGATGGAAAGATCTCCCATATTCTTGGATAAGCAGAATTAATATTGTCAAAATGGCCATACTACCAAAAGTGTTAAACAAATTCAACACAATTCCAATTAAAATCCCAATGACATTCCTTATAGAAATAGAACAAGCAATCATGAAATTCATTTGGAGGAATAAGAGACCCAGAATAGCTAAAGCAATCCTTAGCAGGAAGAGGGAAGCAGGTGGTATCACAGTACCAGACCTTCAACTATATTACAGAGCAATAGTAACAAAAACAGCATGGTATTGGCACCAAAATAGACAGGTAGATCAATGGTTCAGAATAGAGGACACAAAGACAAACCCACATAAATACAGGTATCTCATACTACATAAAGGTGCCAAAAACATACCATGGAGAAAAGATAGCCTCTTCAACAAATGGTGCTGGGTAAACTGGAAATCCATATGCAGTAAAATGAAACTAAACCTTAATCTCTCACCCTGCACAAAACTCAACTCAAAATGAATCAAGGACCTAGGAATTAGACCAGAGACCCTGCACCTAATAGAAGAAAAAATAGGTCCAAATCTTTATCATGTTGGCTTTCAACCCGATTTCCTCAACATGACTCCCAAAACACAAGAAATAAAAGCGGGAATCAATAATTGGGATAGATTCAAACTAAAAAACTTTTTCTCGGCAAAGGAAACCATCAACAATGTGAAGAGAGAGCCTACAGAGTGGGGAAAAAATCTTATCCATATGCACTTCAGATAGAGCACTAATCTCCAGAATCTATAAAGAACTCAAAAATCTTTACACCAAGAATACAAAGAACCTAATCAATAAATGGGCTAAGGAATTGAGCAGACATTTCACAGAAGAAGATCTACAAGCAATCAACAGATATACAAAAAAAGCATCTCTAGTAATAAAGAAAAATGCAAATCAAAACTATCCTAAGATTTCATCTTACCACAATTAGAATGTCTATTATCAAGAATACAAGCAAAAATAGGTGTTGGTGAGGATGTGGGGAAAAAGGTACACTCATACATTGCTGGTGGGTTTGCAAATTGGTGCAGCCACTCTGGAAGGCAGTATGGAGATTTCTTAGAAAATTTGAATGGAACCACCATTTGACCCAGCTATTCCACTCTTGTCTATATCCAAAGGACTTAAAATTAGCATACTACAGTGATGCAGCTACATCAATGTTTGTAGCAGCTCAATTCACAGTAGCTAGATTGTGGAACCAACCTAGATGCCCTTCAATAGATGAATGGATAAAGAAACTGTGGGATATATATACAATGGAATATTATTCAGCCATAAAGAATAATAAAATTATGGCATGTGTAGGTAAATGGATGGAGTTGGAGAATACCATGCTAAGTGAAATAAACAATCCCAAAAAAACAAAGCAGAATGATTTCTCTGATAAGTGGATGATGATACATGATGGGGGAAGGGAGGAGGTAGGAGAAGAATGGTGGAAGGATGGATTGTGTAGAGGGAAATGAGGGGTGGAATGGGGCAGGGGGAAGGAAAGATAATAAAATGAGACAGGCATCATTACCCTCTGTATGGTATGACTCTACTTCTTGTACAACCAGAGAAATAACAGTTGTACCTCATTTCTGTACAATGAATAAAAAAAAGGACTAAGAGATTATCTAAATAAAGGCTCAGGTGTGTGTGTGGGGGTGATCCTTTTAACTTTGCTCAAAATTCTTCTAAATTATATATGCAAATTTTTACTTATAAGCTCTGCTTTGTACATAATATGCGATTTCTCTTTTTTTACACAGCAGAGTATATTTTGAAATATTATACATACATCATATAAGTATAACTTGTTCTAATTAGGATTCCATTATTGTGGTTGTATATGAAATGGGCTTACTTTGGTTATGTATTCATATATAATGGAAAGACATGTCTGATTCATTCTATTGTCTTTTCTATTCCCATCCCCACTCCATTCCCTTCATTCCACTTTGTCTAGTCCAATGAACGTCTAACCTTCCCCTCCCTTGTTGTTGGTTAGCATCCATATATCAGGGAAAACATTCTGCCTTTGGTTTTTTGAGACTGACTTATTTCACTTAGCATGATATTCTTCAGTTCCATTTAGGATGCAATTTCATTAATCATATTGCACTATATAATAAGAACTCCCTGTTTTGCAATTTCTGGTAACATGTTTTTCAATTTTTAGAGGCTTTTTAATAATACTCTGTTAACCATAATGTTAACTTTCTGTATCATCCTCCACAAAATTCTTCAAGCTTCTACCCATTTCCAGTTTTGAAGCCACAGTCACGTTTTTTGGTATTTGAGCATCACACCACATTGAGGCACAAAAATCTGCATTAGTTTTTTACTTCTTCATCATCTAAAGCTCAAAGTCCTCTTCCAAGGTCATTTGTTGGTAGAAACGATTCCTTTGGGACCATATAATTTAGATCCCTCTCTTCTTGCTGATTATTGGCTGAGGACTTTTCCTAGTTCTAGAAAATTTATGAAGGCAAGGAAAATAAAAAAGTAGCAAAAATAAGTTAAATGAGGATATAGGAAAATTCAGAGACAGTTTGAAGGTAATGTAAAGCCAAGTTGAAGACATTACCCAGAAGATGAAAAGCCAGCAAGAATAGAAAAGCAATCTGTTAGAAGTTCAATGTGTTAATAAGATAAAAACCAAACTTGTTTCCTAGAATTTTGTCAATTCTTGTTATAAATTCTGAGAAGAATATATCCTTTGTTTTCCTTCAAAGAATATTATGAAATATAATAGAAAATCCTTACCTATAAAAATGAATAGAATAGACTTGCATTTATTTATTAAAACAATAATTAAATTAAGAGAAAAGGAAGGGGAAAAGGGTATTATAAGGGAAATAAAAATCAAATTTAGATAATTAAATTGGAATGGAAGGAATGAAGCAGTGGACCTTCAAACAATTTCTGTCCTATGATAAGGGAAAGATGTGTATCTCCTATGATAAGAAAGGAAAGAAAGCAGTTAACCTGAACCAATATTTTATAAATATGCTTATAAACAATTGCTTGGAAAGCGAATTATTTTTACTGGGAGAACTCTTATTTAGGGATTTTTTAGCAGGGTGCCTGTGGACTGAATCCTTATGATGAACAAACTTGAAATTTATAGACATTTGGAACATTATCTCCCAGAAAAATGTCAGACAAACCACATAACTATCTGAATACAAAATGGAATTTGAGCTTCTGTGTTCATGGAATAAACAACCATGACATCAGAAAAGAGAAAGGCAGGACCTGGGAAGATGTGTTAGAATCCTGGCTACTTCCTGCTCCAATTATAGCTCTTAATTTCCTGTACACTTGAAATTTTAGTAAAGTTGGACACTGGATAAGATGTTTGAAAATGTAATTCTGATTTAAACTTATACTCCTTTGTATAAATTCAGAGGCCATGAAAGTTTTACAGATCTGCAAATAATTTAGAATTATTGTTTCAAAGGGCTGATGGGAATTTTTCACATTTATATTCTGAGGGAAAAACATCAGCAGATATGTGAAAAAAGCCAAACAGAATATAATTGGATCACCATCTTACAAGGGAAGTTAGAAACAGGTTCCTTATATCCATTGAGTGAATTTCAAATAAGGGGTACTGTATTACATGAAGAGTTCATTAAAATGAAAGGAAGGAAGGCATATTTAACTTGTGTCATACATTTCAATTAAATAAAAAAAATTGTGTTAAACCCAAAATCCAAAAAATCCAAAATCATCTAGAAAAAAATTTGAGAAACTTGTATTCCCACATGATATTCATTCTACTCCCCCAAATTTTGATATTAAGGCTGCGGTCAGACAAAGCAGCTTTCGTTGTAAACAAGCATTTAAATGGTATGAATGCAGTTAGTCCATTGAACAGAATTTTTAACCATAATTATGAAAAGTTATAAGAAATAGGGAACTCAGAAAATTTTGTGGTAATAGTTAATAACAGTATTATATTTGATAATTTCACTTAAGTTTTTGTTAGCATTACTAATCAATAAATTACAAAAATCCATTTGTGAATATCCCATTGTATTTATCATAAAACTACTAATGAAGCCTGTATTTGTATTTATTATATCAGAACTTTTAATATATAGACCCATAGAGATATTTTAAAATTGAGATAACATTTTTCATCTAAACATGTATTTTTTGTTGCTATAAACTATATATTTCTAATCTTTTTAAGCAAGTATTTGGTATGTGCTACATACCATACACTGATTTAGTTACTTGAGATACTCTAGTGAATAAATCAAACAAGAATCATGCCTTTCTAGAGCTTGTAGTTCAGCAGGAAGAAGCATAAAATAAACAGTGAAGATCAGAAACAATCTAGCATGTCAAAAGGAGATAAATGCTGTGGAAGAAATAAAGAAAAAGCGGAGAAGAACATCTCACTAAGATGTTGCAGAATATGGCATTCATTGTGGTGGTAAAATATAACATTTTGATGAGGTGACAGCTGTGATACTCGTGGTATAAGGAGAAGGACTTTATGGGGATCTGAGGCTGGAATGTTGCATATAGACCAAAATAACGAAAGCTAAAGCACAAATGCAGCAATATGCCTGATATATTCAAAGAGGCAGTGTAGGTGGAAGAGAGAATGCAAAGGAACTGGGGAGGGGTTTAGATCGTCTAGGAGACTGCAATATTTTGGCTTTTATTTATGTGACATGGGCTAAAATGGCATACTTAAAAATAATTCACTGTTAAAATAGATTGGAAGGGGAACAGTAGACCAGGGGAATGCAATTTTTGTGTTCTAAGTGAGAGGTGGTAGTAATTCAGCAAGGTGATAGTTGTTAGGTGGGAAGCAATAGGATGCATTTGGTTAAAATCAGTGTATTTCCTTGGATTAATCAGATAAAAAATTTAAGAGAAATAAAGGAGGTAGGGAAAATATCAAGGTTCCTAGACAGAGCTATTGAAAGAATGGGATTTCCATTACTTTGTTGGAAAATGTTGAGAAACTATTAAACTTTCAGGAATATTGAATTCAATATGTCTATTGGACATCCAGCTGAGGATTTAGAATAGTAAGCTGGCAACAAGAAATTGAAATTGAGCAAAAAGTCTGCTGAAGTTTAGAGATAGTACTTGAAAGTCACAAGGCTAGATGGTCTTTTCTGTGACTGCAACATCACTAAGTATGGCAGCATCAGCCTTGCCTTTGTTGTAGTTTGTAATGATTATGGTAAGTTTGCACTTTATTCTTTACATTTCTGAGTTTTTCATAGTGTATTTTTATTGATAGTTCCCAGAGATGGCAACAACTTATTAATGTAGTATTTCTCTAAAAACCATTACCATTTTGTCACTTTTTTCAAACACTCCAACTTTGCTGTCTTCTATCCATTTCAGAATTTTGTCCAAAATGGCATCTATGAATTTAAAATTTCTGTTTGCTGTATATCCCATTATTTTCCATTTGCACATAATTTATTAATTTAAAAAATCATACCAGAGAAAAGAAGGCTAAAATCATATATTAGGTTTAAAGAAAATTTTAATGCCCATACAGAAAACAGTTATGAAAACATACCAGGTATATGTTTATTTGTGTTTTATATTAGAAAATAAAATGAAAAATTTGTGCATAATAGCCTTCTGATCTTTTTAAGAGAAAAACTAAAAAGGAATGAAAACACATTTTCACATTCTATCACTGTGAGTTATTAGAAAGAATGCATTAAAGGAGCCATTTTTCTGTTGAACACTTTCCCTTAATCAGCTAATTTAAATATGCATTTGAATATAAGTTAATGTCAAGAAACAATAAAATATATGCTATCTGTTCTAACTTAGAAAAAATAAATCAAGTACAACTAAAGTGTTAGTAGAGCTGAAAATCTCTAGTAAGAAATAGGAAATCATTCAGTAAATATTTAATGTTCTTAAGACAGTTATATATTTTTTTAATTATTTTATTTATTTAATTTTATGCAGTGCTAAGGATTGAACCCAGTGCCTCACACATGCCAGACAAGTGCTCTACCACTGAGCTACCGCCCCAGCCTCAATCCTTTTTTAAGGAGAGAAAGATAAACAAGATATGATACCTAACATAATGCACATATAAGTTTTCATCTTTGGATAATTTAGATCCATACTATTAGCTTTCTTGTTCTACTTTAACATTTTAACTCTATTTTCATTAATCATCAGAGTATATTTCCACTATCCTTGAAACTGGCATTTTGTGATTTCAATCCAATTGAGAGTGTGGCAGAAGTGGCAGTGTGAGACTTCCCACCCTAGGTCATAAGTAGTAATACAGTTTCACAGAAGTTCCTACTTTTGAATACCTCAACACTCAGGTTAAAAGTTTGGCTTCTCTGAGTCACACATGCTGTGAGGAAGCCCAAATCTAATCCAACATGGAGAAGTTGTACAACTACATAAAGAGATAGTCCCCAACTGATCTGTCATTCCAGAAGCAGACAATTTCTGATTGCAGTGTCATGATAGTATGAGATACAACAGTACAGCTAAAACTTTTTCAATTTCAGACTTAAATTTTATTAAGTAATAAATTGTTTGTTATTTTTAGATACCCATCTTGAGGATGACTACTTACACAGTAGTGATTTATTAGAAGCACAATCATGAAATCTCTTCCACCAAGGCCAATCAAAATACTGCTATTGCCAAATGCTTAACATGCCTGTAGCATGTTACTGGTACTGGGTCTTTTATGTAGAACCATCCCTCAGCTAGCCTGCCAATGATGACACTTGGATTATAGTTGATTTCCTTTCATGTTGAAGAAGCAGCAGTTTTTACTTACTGGAACTGATATATATCCCAGGCATAGTTTTGTCTTTCCTGCTTAGAGTGCTTCTGCCATTACTACTGTCTGAAGGCTTACAAATGACCTGATGCAAACAGGATGTGATAATAAGCACTTGAACAAAAATCTCACTGTTATTTCCACACAGCAAATTGCCATGATGCAGATAGCCTGATAGTATAATAGTAGGGCATAACTTAAATGTTCAGTTCAGGAATTGTAACCTATAGGTGTTGTCTTCTGGACTATGGCATATATAGTACTAAACTTATAATTGGTACATATGGTGCTATGCACTTTTATTCATATAATAAAATGCACAGGTTTTGTAGTCAAGGTTAGAAGTAAAAATGGATTCATCACTATCACTTCTAACCACCAGTGCATGACATGTATGCTTGCTTTCTATGCATTTTTACACTCTGCCAGATTAGAGGTTCTGGTTCATTAAGAGATGCCTGCTTCTGCTCAGAGAAACTGTGAAGACTGCCCCACTTTATAATGGCACCTAATTCAAAACAGATTCCAACTTTCTTAATCTCTTCCAACAACCACCCGGCTCAAGGCCATGTCCTATAACAAAATCATCTCAATTCTTTAAAGAGACACGCTACAGTTTCATTATTAGGCATTCTCCCTTTCTGCAGCAAGCTAATAAATCTAATTTTGTATTATTTTATGGTAAGGAAGAGGGGGATGTTATGTAGGTTCTTTGGGAATCTTTAAATCATACCATTCATATGAAAGATATTTTGCCTATAATAAAAAGCATATCATATTACTTGGGAGTAGTTGAAATCTGGAAATTGTACTTTATGGTAATTGCATATAATGGTATTGCTCATATTTTCATCTTTTACTTCATGATCTAGAAAGGTAATCTTTTTTAAGTTAAGTACTTTTATTACAGAATTTGAAGAATTACCAATACATATTACATTCAAACTGAATAATTATCACATTTTTAGTTGAAGCAGTTTTTGTACCATCTGCCTTACTTATGGCTGCAAAATTAATGCAGTATCTTCTAAACAGTTCCTCCCACAAAGACTAGAAAAGGGCAACAACAGTAGTAGAGGCAAAAGTAGGATCAGAATTCCAGATGTGTTTGAGATTTGTCTCAGAATTTTCTGTATCCTAAAACAACAGAGAAACTGTTTTCAAAGGTGATTGGAGTTCTTATATTCCTTTGAATAGAAAATGGTTGAATAAACTATAATTCTTTAAAACCTCTAACATTACTATGTCAGAGGACTTTCTGGTTAAAGAAAAAGATAAAATAGTCAAAGAAAATCTAATTTGAGGTATATTCATAATAAATCAAATTTGAAGCATTTTGTTTGAAAAGTGCCAAGTTTTGCACAACAGAATTTCTGAGAAATGTAAAAAGCCTTTCTGGAGTTGCACTACATTATGGAAAACCCTCTAATTAAAAACCAGATAATTAAGTGTTCACATTGCATTGAATTAGTTCACATTCATTTATAAGTTCATGTTGACTGATAAATACATTTCCAAAAGATGTAAATATACTTTTACCTATTCTACTATAGCATTACTGCAAATTTATGAAGCCCAATCAACCTAGTAAGGTTTCAAGAAGATGTATAATAATTAGTTATTTAGATATTAGTATTGCATATGTGTTTTATTTTTCCATATCATTACTTGAAACATTTCAAATATTGCAATAGGTGAAATTAAATTATAATGAAATTGCCCAAAGACTCATTTAAAACTCCTTTTCTTATCTCTGCAACATGTCATTATCAAAATGAAATTTAGACTTCATTTTTGCAAACATTCTTTTCAGAAAGTACTTCTGTATACCCTAATATGGCAGTTAAAAAGCCACATGGGAAATTTAATTTTGATCTTTCATAGCAACAGTGAAAGCATTGTATTGTAAGAAAGTTAAATTGTCTGTGACTCTTCAGAAACACATTGATTTCATAACAAATATCATCCCTTCAAAGAGTCAAATGTCATGTTATAGAACTGCATAAGAACAATGGAGTAAATGGAGTGTATAATAATAAATGGTGACTTTAAAAATTATTTATATACTTATTTATTATAGTATTCTGATGTCTGGACACAATTCATGTACTAAATTATTCTACCAGACAATATCATAAATATATAATCCATGTTGAATCATATTTTGATTATAGAAACCATTTCCCCCATTATAAGGACCTAGTTTTCCACTCTTTGAGCAGTGACTGAATGAGTTTCAAATAAAAAAAGACATTGCACCAAGAAAATTAATTTTACTTTTAAGAACTTATCACCAAACCTGATGTTAAGTTCTCCTTATGAATGATGTAATAAAATGTGAAACTCCCTAATATTTTTTTGCAGGTCAACTTTCATTATATGCTCTCAATTTATCAGTATTCTAAGATTTGAAATATATGGGTAAAATATCACAGGAAAATGCTATAAAGGAAAAGGCTTTAAGAATTTGTGTATGCAATACTATATAAATACATGTAATTGTACTATTTGAACAATTAATTTTAAATGATCATATTATACACATACACAAAATTATTGTGCTATTAGAATAATTAATTTTAAAATGTTCATATTACATATTAGAAGTCATATAAGCAAAAGGAAAGTATATATTTAGCATTGAAGGAACTCATGTTAAAACAAACCTATTAGATACTGATAATGAGTTTCTGGAATTTATATGTATATATTGAATTAATAATTCTTTAGATAGCAGGTAATATTATAAAACTATTACTTTGAGTCACTTTATTAATTTTGCCAAAGATTTAACTTTCTTTACCTCTTTGGAATTGTTTTTACTTTTTGGGGTGATTACAGTTAGTATTTTACTTTCTAAGCCCTAAGACAAGATTCCCCTCACTTTTCTTCTTATAGTATTTTAATTTGGAGCCTACTTATGAATGAATTAGTAGTATGCTTAATAATCATATATGTCAATATATATCTATGAATTCCCATATTGGGACCATCTATGTAGTGATATTCTTAATTCAGACAGATTTACATTTATCAATCATATAAGTGAGATGAGATGGAAAATCAGAACTAGGAGAGCAGTTCAGTGATTTTTATAATGCATTTATTACTTGTGGACTTAACTTAGTAATTTTCTGGAACTGTTATTTTTCATTGCATATACATCTGGAAAAAATGAGCTCAGTTGGTAGAGTGCTTGCCTCGTAAGCACAAGACCCTGGTTTCAATCCCCAGCACCACACACACAAAAAGAAAGGGAATGTAGACCTTTTAAGACCAGGTGTCTCCCTGTCAAGTCACATTACATTTCTACCCACTTTAAGTGTGTCCAAAAAATTACTCACCAGTATTGTAGTTGTGATTCTCATTAGTCTTATCTGCCTTCTTGGGCTCTGCATATGTCAGGAGGTTAGGTAAACCCAGGATTAAGTTTCTCCCAGTGAACATCACTCTCTCTTCAAAATAGGAACTCTTCTAGTCAATTCCTAGGTCCCCCTACATTCCCTTTCTTTTTGTGTGTGTGGTGCTAGGGATTGAACCAGGGCCTTGTGCTAGCAAGGCAAGCACTCTACCAACTGAGTTATATCCCCAACCCCCCTTTTCTTCATCTGATTACTGATATTCTATTCCTTGGGAGTTTTATAGATAAATATTTCTATAAATTCTTTACAAAACAACTTTCATCCTTATTACCATAACAAACCTGGCTCTCCTAACAGTATTTTCTCAGAAGTAATCTCATATAGATCTTCACTAATTCATACACTTTAAATCCCTGGCTATAGAACCACCATCAGCACTCTTTATTTCTCACCATGGATTTCAAATTCTTCATACTCCTTTCTTATATAAAAACTTCCCTTCATTTTCAAATTTATGTTTGCTTATACTTTTCTCTATTTTGCTTTTGTTGATACCATCTGCTTTCTTTCTGTTTTCTATACTATTTCTGTTGATAAATTCCTCGGAACCCAACCAAATGGCCCCCCCCCCCTTTAATCCAAGTTAAGTTTTCATTGTGGAAAAGTATGGAAGCTAATATATTAACTTTGCACACTCCCTCTAGACTATGGCTTTATGTGACTTCACTCCATTAATGTGGTTATTTACTGAATTTGTACAAGTTATAAACCTTGAAATTGGATTGTTTTTGTCTCATTAAACTTACACTTCTGCCTCTATTCACTAGTCTTCACATTGCTTTCTTTCTTCCTTTAGGAATTTTAGATTCCATCTAGAATACTTTCAACGAATTTTTGCCAGCATCCTAAACATTCTAAATCCCTTTTATTTTCATTAATCTGCTTTGTACCTGCAGCCTAGATCATGCAATCATCTTCTCTGCTTCACAACTACATTGCTTGGTACTAGCTAGTATCTTAGCGAGAAGGTCTTTAAGCTCTATTTTAAAACATTCTTCCAAAGCATTTTACTATCTATAATTATTGAACAATTGCTTTGAATATTATTTTCTTTTCCTCCGTCTAGCTCTTTTTGTGTTGATATTTTTTCAAGTGTTTCATGTAATTGTCAATCTATCTTATTCCATGGACTCTCTAGTCAATTCACTTTAACAATTTTATCCCAGTTCAATAACATAGGCTAGCTCAAGTTTGCCTGCAAATTCATCTATGGGCCCACTATAAATTCAGTTAGGTGACACTTCTTTACATCTCAATTGTTAATAGTTATTGTATTCTTCATCATCACACTATAATAATTTTTAAAATGGCTGTTTCAGTCAATGTTCTTTTTATTGTTAATATTATTAAGATATTTTTATTGACAATGTTTGTTCATGTTTATGGATACAATATGATAATTTGATACACATACATGTTTC
This sequence comes from Glaucomys volans, assembly GCA_020662805.1. Classification (NCBI taxonomy): domain Eukaryota; kingdom Metazoa; phylum Chordata; class Mammalia; order Rodentia; family Sciuridae; genus Glaucomys; species Glaucomys volans. Next base: position 54,742 of record JAJEJO010050756.1, on the reverse strand, counting down.
TCATAAAAAGGCATACAAAGAACCAACAAGTATGTGAAAAAATACTCGATATCACTTAATATTCTTGGTGAAACAGGAAAATTGATTTTAAATTTGATTTTAAAATTTTAAAATTGATTTTAAAAACACGACCTTTGAGCACAAGTCTTTTTACTAGTCTAAGAAACAAAATTTAAAAATATGGATGAAGCATTCTTCTTCATACAAAAATGTGGTACTTGTTTTCAGGAAAAAAAGACTTGAATGATGAGCTGAACTAGTCTTTGTTTTGTTTGTTTTTTTTTTTGCACAGAACACAATTGTTGTAAAATTATGAACTATGATTATTTAGATTTTAAAAATGAAGTAAGACATCAAGGAAATTAATGAAATTATTTTCCCAGTAATGTAAGCTTTTAAGCTGAGAAGTTTAGAAAACTTCTTTATTAAGGCTTTGACAGCTTCCTAATACTTAAAGACACTTTTCTGATTAAAACGGTAGTAATGTTAATTGATGTAACTTTTGAAATTGTGTAATGGAATATATTAATGATTGGAAGATTTTGAGGATTCAGTGATTCAGTACTTCCCATGCAACCAATGCATTATGTTACAAAATCATGCAAAAGTAAAAGATCCATTAAAATTACAAAACAAACTACTGAAATACTCCTTTTTATCCTACTGTCTGTTTGAAACTGGATACTTTTTTCACATATTTCAAATGAAGCAATGCATTTTGCAAAAGATTGATGCAGAGAAGATAAAAAAATTCAGTTATCATTAGGAAATTTACCAAACTGTAAAAACTTCCCCTCCTTGTAATTTTTTCATATGACAGCTATTTTTAATAAAAGTATGCTATTTACATGAAAAAAGTTCTAATTTTAAATGAATTGCTACATAGGTACTTTAAAGAATTTTTAATTTCAATTTTTAATACATGAATTATTAACATATATTGCCCACATAGATATTTTCATGAATTATTGTTATGAAAGCAAAGGGATAGTCAAAAGAAAAAGTTAAGAATCAAAGAGTCTCATTGAGAAGATCTTAGAGTTTAAAAGAGAAATTTAGAAAATAATAATCTAAAATTATAAAAATTATCTAAAAGAATAAATATGTTTTGATATTAATAAGGAAAATTAACATTAAAGTAGGTGACATTTTTATATTTGTGTGTAAATATATTTATATGTACTATAAGTTGTTTATATAATGTATGGTAAGTAGTGTATTTAATTAAATATGAAAAACGATGTATCTGAGATAGACATTCTTATCCTCTTTGAAAGTTAATACAAGTGAACAAAACTGTGAAATTTGTGGAATTTCACACCTTCAGTGATGTTCCATATACCCCATTAATTCTCACACAAATGTTTATTACCTAAACACTTTATATAACGTATACTTGTTAAAATGTATAAGTTTTCCAATATACTCCTAAGCGTTAAAAGAAGACTTATTTTAAAAAACGTTGAGGTGATCAAGAAAGTCATGGTTATTACTGTCTTCATGAACTGTGAGTGTTGAGGTACAGGGAAACTGGAAAAGAAGACTGTAAGATAATATATTGCTAGATGGTCAGTGTTTTAATGGATCTAAATATACTCAGGAATGTCTTTCTAAATGCAGAGACATATACACTGAGATCTAAAATGTATGTAGGAAGAGGAAAGATATGTGGAGAGAGGAAAGATTAGAGACATAAAATGAGTAAACAATACCATAAAGAAGCCAGAGAACTTTAAGTGATCCGTAATACTGGAGAATAGCGAGCAAAGTTAGAGAGGCCAGTGAAAAGTTGGAGAGGTGATTATTGTCCACATCTTCATATTTTTCTAAGTCAAATCTGAGGGCAACTGGAACCCACTAATATATTTCTAGTTGGAATTTAAATGGAAATTCACTGCATTCTTAAGAGTTCTCCAGAGAAACAGAATTGAGAGAGAGAGAGAAATTCTGGGAATTGGCTCATGTGATTATGGAAACCAAGAAGTCCCACACTATGCCATCTGTAATTTGGATCCCCAGGAAAGTTGATGGCAAAATTTGGTCTGAGTCTTAAGTTCCAAGAACTATGGGAGTAGGGGAATAACTCCCAGTCTCAGGTTGAGGGCCTGAGAACCACCACTACTCATGTCTGGATCAAGAGAACATGGATGTCTCAGCTCAAGGAAAGAGAAAGGGAGGGAAGAATGAAGGGAGAAGGAGGGGGAGGCAGAGAGAGAGAGAGAGAGAGAGAGAGAGAGAGAGAGAGAGAAATGAATTTGCCCTTCCTCTGTTTTGTTTCATTGGGACCCTCCATGCATTGGAGGATTCCTATCCACTCTGGGAAAGTAGATAGGTCCTCTTTGCTCAGTTTACTGATGCAAATGCTAATCTCTTCCCAAAACACTCAGACATACCCAGAAATAGTACTTTTACAAATCAGCTATAATGCACCAATAAAAATATGGAAAAATAAAATTAAAAAAAAACCCAGCTGTCTGGGCATCCCTTACTTAGTAAAGTGGGCATATAAAATTAACTATTATACCCACTCTTGTTGTATTACAGAAGGTCAAAATTTGAGTTTAGGGCAATCTTATTAGAGAGTAAAACTTGGAAAAGAAATGGACATAGGATAAACCAGATAAGTACAATGAAAATGTGAAAATCTGAAATAGCTGAAGGTTTTTATGAAGAAAAATGTTGAACACTCAATAATTGCCTTGAGACCCCATGATGCCTTGGCTGCTGGGAAGTAAGGAGCACCTTCAGTAGCTGTCCTTTGGATAGTCTGTACCTGATTGTCTCCTTGGGAGTTCATTTTGTCCCAAAAATATGCTGAAGCTAAGTGTTCAGGAATCTTGTAGTAACATGTGTGCTCTGGGTTGGTTCCAATCTCAGAAGTTTTTAAGTATTAGGAAATCCCTCATTATGATATGTTTTTCTATGTGCACATTGTGTAATTAATATGATTATTTAAACACTAGACAAAAAATATAAACAATAAAATATCTTCAGTCACCTATTCCTAAAACCAAAAGCAAAAAAAGCAAAACTGAATGACTGAGTGTGGGAGTAAATGATAGAAAGGAATGAAGTATTGTTAAAGTGCAATGTGCAGAGGCTGCCACAAAAGTACTGCCTGTGTTCAGACAGTTAAGTATATTGGTTTTCTACTGCAAGGGAAATGCCTATGAAGATGATTTAGGTAAGACAGAATTATTGTTTGTTAGGTGGCTTGAGGGAGAGTTCTAGGATTCAGTGTTGCCAGAAATTGAAGGCAATTCAGTGACTAGATTTCTTGATAATTCATTTCTAGGTGATGGGAATAAGCATTTGGAGCAAGAGTTGTCATTGGTAAAGAAAAATCAGTCATTCATTTTAGCCAGGGGAGGGGATTGGTTATTTTATGGTGGCTGAGACTTTTGTACCATCATCAGGCATGGTTAGAGAATGGACCTGTGCTTGTCTTTTTCCATCAGATACACAAAAAAACCTTGTCCAAGTTCTCTTAACCTTGGCTTCGTAGGGAACATTATACCTGAGTTGATAATTGTCCCCAGTGCCATTTCTTTTCATTATTTTTTCTCTTTTTTCAGTCTTCACCTTACTGTGCAAGGACAGAGTACATCAACCTAGTTATTCAGATTTGCATGATTGCCTGATTCTATTGATCAGAAAGTTCTCTGGAAAATATTAACGGTAATTACATTTGAGTTTTCCCCTCCCGTGTCTTTTGATGTAGGATTAATTGTTGAACCATCTGATGTGATAATAGTTATGAGGTAGCATTTGAGATTCTTACAAGAACTCATCATCCAGCTGTAATTTAAACAATTACCAGAAACAAAATGATTTTTGTTTTTTGTAATTAGGTTTCAATGTCAAAGATCTAACCCAAGCCACAAAATTGTTTACAAAGTCAGCCTGTGTCTCCTCTAAAAAGCCACATGGCTTTCTCCTTTAGCAAAAGAAAGCATACGAAAATACTGAATATTACTGAGGAATTAGATACAGTTCATTATATATTTTATTTTAAAGTAAAAGAAACTAGAGTACTAAACCATAATATGCTAAGAAATTTGTGCTTTTGTCTACAGAAAACAGTAAACCTTAGGAAAATTTTCTCCTGGAGTGTGATATTATTTGTTAAGCATTTTAGAAAAAAAAAAAATCATTCAAGATCGAATGCCAGGAGTGGATAAGAAATGAGTTAGAAAATATGGTATGGTGAAGATCTGAGTTTTAAAAGAACATAAATGTAAATAAATTATTACAATAAAGTCCAAGAAAAATTTTAAAACTGAGTAAAGATTAAGGCATAGAGAAGGATATGAAGAAAACATTTTGATGTAATTTGATTCTTAGATGTTTGGCATGCTGCTTAGGAAAGGAGTGTTGCCAGGATACTGTGCATACAAAAAGAAAATTATATTTGAGAGAGAATAACTTGATGAAGATGATAAAAATGATCATTGTGATGGTTAATTTCATGTGTCAACTTGGTTGGACTGATGAATGTTCAGATAGCTGGCAAAACATTCCTGGCTGTGCCTGTGAAGGTATTGCTGAAAGAGACTAGCATTTTAATCAGTAGACAGAGTGACAATTGACCCTGCCTATGTGGGTGAGCATCAAACAATCCACTGAGTGTCCAAATACAGGAAAAAGGTGGAGGAAGGATGAATTACCTCTCTTTCTTAGGCTTGGACATCCCTCTTCTTTTGCTTTTGGGCAATGTAGGTCCTGGATCCTCGGCCTTTAGATTCAGAGACTTACACTAATACACTTCTTATCCCAGTTCTCAAGCTTTTAGCCTCAGATTGGGAATAAAATCATTGACTCCCCTGTTCAGTTCTACAGACTCAGATTGAATTACATGAGGGGCTTTTTTTGTGTCTCTAGTTTGTAGACAGTATGTTATGAGACTTCTTAGCCTTCGTAATCATATGAGCCATTTCCCATAAGAAATATCATCATTATCTATCTACCTATTATCTATCTATCTATCTATCTATCTATCTATCTATCATCTATCTTTCTATCATATTGGTTCTGTTTCTTTGGAGAATCTTGTCTAATAGTAAGTTTGAAATACCCTTTGAAGTCACAAATGGCATAATCTGGTAGTAGAAGATGTCTATTATATTTAATGAGATAGATTTTTGACTGAATTGCATACCTCCTCAATCCAAACTAAATTTATGCCCTTTTTCATAAAAGCAGCAAATATAAAAACATCAGATAATATTTCTATTTTCTATAAAAATGCTCAGTTATATTGCTAATAGATGTGGTTAGAAGTTATAAAGTAGAAACATTCATGAAAAATATTAGTGTTTATTTTATTGTATAAGTTTTCCTCAAAATGTCTTTGCTTAAATAGACATGTTTAATTCAAACCAAAGAAGTATTTAGAACCTATTGGTTTAAAATATAAATACATTTCATAGCACAATTGCCATCTAGAGAGCTTTAGGTTTTAAAATAGACTTATCCATTTGATTAAGGAAAAATTTAAAGCATGGACATGTTAGAGTAATTTACCACCTAAGCGATCACCTGTTTATCATGTCTGGTGATATAGTTTCCTGGAGTTATAATTTCCAGACCAAATAATCTCATTTTAGAGACTAGTATATACATTTTCAAATATTAGTGCAAAGTACACTTTAAGACATCCAAAAAATCAGCCATTTCCTTTATAGTTAAATTTCCAGTATTAGTATCTTTAGAAAATTTGGTTCTTGTAGGGTGTTCACAAAATCTTCACTTTTTATCACTCTAGTTGTTTGATGTTAATATCAGAATAAGATAAACAGAACGGTAGCGTCATTAGGCAGAATATTTTATTATTAATTCATTATTGTAAAGATAAAACATAAAAATTTAACAAAAGCATAGGCATAGGAATGCAACAATCCTGAAGATAGAAACTTGAATGGTATTATCACCTGAAAATCACTGGAAAGTAATTTTTAAAGCTATTTTATTAACTTATTAAGCTTATTAGTATTTATGAGCAAGATCTACTTGTTTAAATTTTTTCTTTAGAATTGTTATTTATTTTTCAAAATGATACTTAAGCAATTGGAAAAAATGAAAACTGATTCTGATAAAGGTGTTTCAGTAGAAAATATAAGAACAATTGTCTATTTTCATATTGCTTAGCACAGTTCAAATGATCTAGAATTCCATAAATTCATGAGATTAAAAGTATATTTTAAAATAAAAATTGTAAAAGATTTTAAAAAATAAATTGTTGTAAATTGTTTTCTTTCAAAGGATTAATACATTAATTTGAATTATACAAACTGAAAAATACAAATCAGTCTAGTAATTGAGAGCAGAACATTGATGTCAGATTGCCTGAAAAACAGTTGTGTTCTTATGAGTTGGGTGATCTTGGGCAATTTTCAGTTTCATGTGTGATTTTAGGTTTCCTGTACATCAGGGAAATAATCATAATCAGACTTAGAACTGATACTTTGTTTTTCACATCCTATTACATAAGTGTTAACTTATGTACTTTATAACGTTCCTCAATAATTTTGAGATTAGAAGTATAATTAATGACATGAATTTAAAGTGTTTAGACAAATTCTTAACTTGAACAAGACAATATTCATTGAAAAAAGAACATATTTTTATGACAGTATGCAATGACATTTAAAAATAGATAATGTGAAAGGAACTATAAATTGTCTACATTTGATTTCACAGGTAGGTCAAGTGAAAATAGAATTGTGAATATATGCCAATCTTCTACAATGCATATTTTAAAAAACGGCTGACTAAAATATATGTGAAGAGAAAGAACAGGATAGAATTGGTATTTATTTAGCAATCATCATGTAGTAAGTGCTCTTCTAGTTTCTACAGATATTAATGGCATTTAATACGTGGACATATTTTATAAGATAGAAAGTGATATCTTCATGATTCTCATATATCACATAATTTTAACAACTTTATTATGATATTGCTGATATACAAAGAGCTGCACATATTTAATGTGTGCAATATGATGAATTTGGAGCTATGCAAATATTTGTAATACCATCATCACAGTTAAATGGACATATCCAACTCCTCCCAAGGTTTCCTTATATTTTTTGTAAAGTTTTTTGTAGTCAGAATACTTAGTATGATATTTACCCTCTTAACAAGCTTTGAAGAATACACTACTATATTGTTAACTTTATACAACATGTTGTACAACAGATCTCTAGAACATATTCATCCGTCATAACTGAAACTTCACAACCATCAAGAACTCTCCATTCCCTCTACTCTTTAGCTCCTAACAACCACTGTTGTATTATCTGCTTCTAAGAGTTTAACTATGATAGATGTCTCATGTTAGTGGAACCTTGAAGTATACGTCCTACTGTAAATGCCTTATTTCACTTAGCATAATATCTTACAGGTTCAAACATGTCAAAAATGGCAAAATTTTCTTCTTTTTATATAAAGCTGAATACGAGTTCATTGTATATATGCCACATTTACTTTATCCACTCATTTGTCAATGTGTACTTGGGTTAAACTAATATTTGACAAGTGTGCAAAGAAGACACAATGAAGAAATTATAGTCTCTACAACAAACTGGATATTCCTGTGTAAAAGGATGAAGTTGGATCCATTTACAGAAGTTAACTTAGAGTGGATCAATAGCAAATGTAGAATAAAACTCAAAACAGGTGAATCTGCAGGACCTTAGGTTTGGCAAATAATTCTTAGATGTGACACCAAAAGCATGAATAATGAAATAAAAAACAAGTAGATAAATTTGACTTTTTAAAAATTAAAGCCTTTTATGCATCAAAGTCATTAATAAGAAAGTGAAAATATAATTTATGAAGTGGGAGTAAATATTTTCAAATCACTTATCTGATAAAGTTGTACTATGTAAAATATAGAAAGAATTCTTATAACTCAACAACAAGAGAAATAATCCAATTTAAAAATTAGCAAAAGGTATTGACCAAAAAGCACAGAATTGGGAATCAAAACCATGACATTATACAGCTTATATTCACTACCATAGCTGTAATTAAAAACAAAACAAAAAGAAGAAAGAAAAACAAGAAAATCATATGTGCTGCTGAGGATCTGGTGAAAGAGAAACTCTTGAAACTTGCTGAAAGAATGTAGGTTAGCCATTGTTGGAGGGATTTAGTTAATTTAAACAGAATTATCATATGGCCCACCATTCCACTCCTATGCCTTAATCTCCCTGAACCCCCAAATTGAAAACAGATACTCAAGCAAATAACTTTTATATGGATATTCATAGTATTACTGTTCACAATAGCCAAAACATGGAAACAACCAAAACGTGTATCAATTGACAAATGGATAAACAAAAGTGGTATATCTCTATAATATGATATTATTCAATAATATTATTGAATCATAAAAGGAATGAAGGCTTGATAAATGCTATAACATTGTGTTACATGAAAGAAGCCAAACATAAAATGTGATTTATTATATGATTTCATTTATCTAGAGTAGATAAATATATACAGACGGAATGATGTCTGTATGCCCAAGACTCTGGGTTTGATACCCAGTATCATCAAATAAATAAACCACACAAAAACACAACAACAAAAAACAATACAGGGCTGGGGATATAGCTCAGTTGGTAGAGTGCCTGCCTTGCAAGCACAAGGCCCTGGGTTCAATCCCCAGCACCGCAAACCAAAAAAAAAAATACAGTGTTTTCTGAAGTGTAAAGGGGGACAGGTATGGGAAATATAAAGTAAATGTTTTTATATTAATTATAGATTTTCCTTTTGAGATAATAAAGATATTTTGGAACTAGACAAATGCCATGATTACAGAATATTGCAAATGTACTGAATGCTACCCAATTGTTTAAAGTGGTCAATTTTATGCTATATAAATCCCCAAATATGCAAGTCCTTAGGAAGATGAGGAAGAAAGTGAAAGTGGCCAGTTAAAGGAGTAAATGTGCAATAGTTGAGAAGATCCACACAAAAGTGTTGAGTGAAGATGTTAGACTTGGACAGAAGTGATGCTTATGCCTCAGAAAGTAGATGTAAGTAGATAAGGCTTTAGATCAACAGTGAAACAAGTGATGCTTAGTAAACTCAACTACATTATCTTCTTTTTAAAATAGAAGTCAGATATGAGTGAAACAAAGATCAGAGGTATAGTTCAAGCTTATAAGAATTTGAATTTTTCTTTTATTTTGCTTCTGGGTCCTTGCCCATATTAAGCACTAGCTCTACCACTGAGCTTTATCTCCAGACCCTGAAATATTTTATTTAATTAGTCTGGAGGCTCAGTCTGTTGCTCTAACAATAAATAATTTTTATAGAAAGAATTTAAAGGTTTAAGCAATTATTGAAGATATAAAAATCTTTGGAAATAAATTATTTTTTTTCCTTTTTTATTATTTCTTTATTTTTGCAGACTTCACTTTGATCCATTATACACAAATGGGGTACAACTTTTCATTTCTCTGGTTGTGCATGATACAAATTCATACCATTGATGTAATCATACATGTACACAGGGTAATGATGTCTGTCTCATTCCACCATTTTTCATACCTTTGCCCCTGCCCCCTCTCATTTCCCTATACATAATCTAAAGTTCTTCCATTCTTCTCTCACCACCCACACCCCCAACCTGATTATATATCATCATCCACTTATCAGGGAAAACATTCAGCCTTTGGTTTTTCAGGATTGGCTTGTTTCACTTAGCATGATATTCTCCAATTCCATCCATTCATCTGCAAATGCCATAGTATTCTTTTTTATGGCTGAATAATATTCCGTTGGGTATATATACCAAAGTTTCTTTATCCATTCTATTTAATGCCAATATATAATGTCTTTTCATGAGACATATCCTTGAGAAATTACAGAATTCAAGGGGCCAAGAATAATGATTACATCATATTTGTCTCTAGCATCATCACAGGCAATAAAACAATGGAACAATGTATTCAAAGTCAGTTTAAATGAATTCCGTAGAATCCAATACTGACACAAACTACCAATCAAAACTGATAATAGAATAAAGTTTTCGACCTATAACACTTGAAAATATTTTTTTTCCACTTTTCATTCCAATTTCAAAATGTTTTTTTGAGTATTTAAGGTGCTTACCAATATTAGAGTCACCTTTTTCAACTGGGCACCCAAATGACTATACTTCCTACCTCCTTGCAGTTCATTAGTTCTGGCTAATGAACTGAGTGGAAATAGCATGTGACATTTGATGTATTAAGAATGTAGAGTAAATGGAGTAAATGGAGAATTTCTGGCCTTTTCCTTTTCCCTCCACAGTGACAAGGAAGTCCCCATTTGGAGATGCCATGGTCACAAGAATAAAGTTGACCAAATCATTAAGTCCTTGCTGCCCTGGATTAATCCACTGATGTGGATCAACTGGGTGATAACTATAGATTGGTAGGACGTGACTTCAAGAAATAGGTCACTGGGTGTTTGCCTTTGGGGTTTATATTTTGTTTTCTGGTAAGCAGAGCTCTCTCTCTTTGCTTCCTTGTTGCTATGTCCTTAGTTGCTTTCCTCGGCCACATCCTTCTTCCACGATGTCCTGTCTCACCTTGGGCCTAGACCCATGGAGTCAGCCTAGGATGGACTGAACCTCTGAAACTCTGAGCCAAAATAAACTTTTCATCCTCTACATTGTTCTTGTCAGGTCTTTTGGGCACAGTGATAAAAAAGCTAACTAAATCATAAATATATAAAAATTAATTTTTAAAAAATGATCTAAAATACTGTGGCCATATTTAAATCATTAGTGTTTCTATAATGCCCTTGGTATAACACACTGTTTAATGATGCCAAACTCTAGCACAGGAAATAGTGTTTGTGGCAATGCTTGATCTTTACCAAATAAAAATCTGAAGTTGATACTTTAAAATATATGTGCCACTAGTTTTAATGTATTTAGAGCATACCGTAGTTTCAAGAAAAACAGTCTAGTAGTATTCTTGAGTCAGGAGAGATTAAGATGGAAAAATCAGAAAATGGCAATAGTGAAAAGATAGCAAGGTAACATTTTGTGTGTATATTTGTCTTATTTCCCTTTCTCCTACATTACAATTTGTGAGAAAAAGGTCTGCTTACACTCCAATACTTAAAATTGCCTGCCATAGAAGTCTAATACAATATTAATATGTATTTGCTAAGGAAAAAATGTAATTTATCTTACAGCCATGTTTGTACGAGGGGGAATTTTTTTTCTCATTTTTCAACTGTTATTTTAGATGACTAGGAATGTAAACATTAAATTACATTTGGCCTGAGTCTGCCTCCATACTTTGAAATCTTACTTAGTGAACCACAATGTAATCTACTATGTATGCAAACTACAACCTAAGTAAGAGTATAAGAGTATATTCTTTTAACAAGTAGTTGATTCTAGGTCAGTCATAGCATCTGAGCTTTAAACAATCTCAGACCATGCACATATAAGCTGAGCTGTAACCAGTCAAGGTGTTTCTGGAGGGTACTGCCTTTTTTTGCTGTAAATATTGTTTACTCACATTTCTGGGTGGAAATCTGTACTCCTCTCCATGTTCTAAGGGTTGCCTGGAATTGTTCTTTGCTAAAGTAAACTCTGTTTAGTATAATTTGTCTAAAGTTTGTCGTGTTTTGTTTTTAAACAGCAAAGATATGAAAGTTAAAACTACATCATTGTCATGATTATCACAAAGTATCTAGAAACTGAACCTCTGACCCAACCCTAAATGATCCTGCCACCAAAAGTCCTCCCATGACCTGGCCCTGTCCCCTGCTCTTCAAAAGGGCCACCAAAGTAACTAACTCCTCCCATGGCCTGGCTTTGCTAAGGCTGTATATAAAGTCCAGAACCGCATGGCCAGCAGCCATTTTACTCTTGAAAATGAGCCACACCAGGAGTTTGACTGATGACCCTGCTGAATAAAGAAGAGCTTGCTGAGCTTGCTGATCCAAAGTCTGCTCCCGCAACTTGGTCATTTGTGCAACACCTCCTTTCAGAAACTATGAATACTTCAAAAACACTGGAGTTAAAAAAAAAAGTCAACATTGACATTTAACTTTATTGAAAAAACAAAAGTTTGTCAGAGAGGTCACGTGAGTCTGTATGATAGCTGGGCTCCCTGCTTAAAAGGAGTCTTCACTTGGTTTAATGTTATGCTCCCTCCCTCTTGAAATTCATTCCTGGTAACTTTTGAACAAGGAGCCCCTTGTTTTCATTTTCAACAGAACCTCCAAATTATATAGCAGGTTCAGCTCCTCAAACTGTGTGAATAAGAATACTTCTGCCATACTAGGAGAATTTGGAAAACCAATGATAGGAGGTGAAGGAAGTTCAATGTGTAAATTCCATGCTTGTTGAGGAAAAGAGTAGGAGAACAAGAGACCAGCATGTTGAATGGATTTATTAGTCTCTGCTCTTCTTGAAGCCTGGATTATTAACTGTTTTCATTTCCTCCAAAGGGGGAAAGAAAAGACTATATCTTACAATCAGAATTGCTTGATTAATGCATTTACCAGTATATCTTGGTGTGAATTTCCCATTCCCCATGCTTACCACTAAGAAATATAACTGGAATTCTAGAAGACTCCATCCAGTTCTACATTTTTTTTTTTTTTTGTAACATATCCCAAAGTGAAAAACTGCATATTCTGGCAACCAAAGTGAAACTGTTCATTGTTAGAGCTACATCCAGGTCTATAAGGATAGAGTGATGGACATTTTTTCTGACTGAAATTGTTTAACTCTTGAGTAAACAAAACTGTTCTTTTACGCTTAAAATTTAGGTTCCTCATCCCTTATGAGAGTGAAATATTTAATGTATAGAATCATGTGAATGACTTGCTGCTTTGATTCAGCATTCCTAAATTTCCATTTTTTTCCTGCTTACTCATAATGTCTCTTTGTTTATAGTGATGTCCCTAAGAGTTATGGTAAGAATTCACCCTCTCTTCTAGTTCTTTGGACTTCCAAAAATATTTCCGTAAATTTATTTAGGACACCTTTTGTATAAAATGGCAGAAATGTCATTTTAATGGCAGAATGTGACTTATGTTTTCCTATTTCATATTAACATAATCATGTTTTATTTAAATGTAACAAAATATATAATATTTTAAACCAAAAATGAGAAAAATAGAATGGTGAAATATGTATGCAGCTGTAAACATTCATTGGTGTTGTGAATGGAAACAGTAGAGGTATTTGGCTCAGTTTCATTTATGAAATGAAATATTTTATGAAATATTTTCATTAATCTTGTCTTGCTCAGATTTGTCAAGAATCAGGATTCATCCTTCATTTAGCCATTTTACTTCTTCTCTGATGGCAAAAGGGAACACTTTCAAATGTTCCTTTGGTATAGGCTCGAAGATATCCCACTTTTGTATTTATAAACATATACACATTATCATATTGAAATCCTACTTGAAGTGAGAGTGAAGTTCATGTCTAATTTGTTTCACTGAGCCCTCCGGATTAAATTCAGTAAATCTCCTGACCTTCTGGCATCTGTGTGCTTTTCTCCTTTGTATCATCTTAACATCAGTATATTTCAAACCCAAGGATTTAACTCAGGCTACTTTATATACTTAAAGCACTCATTATATTTTCCATCATACACTCTGCTTTAGCATTTTCTCAGCTGGTGTATATTCATTGATCAGTCCAAGAATATTCTGACCTCAGGACATTCACCCATTCTGTTCCCTCTGTCTAGAATACTTTCTCTTCATCCCCTCACTTCATGTCTGTGTTCAAATGTTTTCACTGCAGATTCTTTTTCTAATGACTTTAGCTAACATACATCTCTGTCCTCTCACTGCCACCTGAGCATCCTTATTTCTCAACATAGAATTCATTCTAATGGTACATTACATCCTATCACTTTTTATCATTTTTCCCTGAAAAGAAAATGTGGCATACTTTCCCCCAGTCCCCTAGTGTTGAACCTCTAGTGTGTAGAACAGTTCTTGTTGCATAGTGAATGCTTAGTAAAAGTTATTGTGTGAATGTATGAATGAATGAATGAATGAATGAATGAATGGACTTTGGTCATTACATAACATAAGGAATTGCCAAGAAGTCAGAAGAATGGTTTCCTAACATGACCAAAGGAAAATGCTAGGATTGAAAAAAAATCAAGCATGAATAAAATACAGTGAAATGGTAAATAAGTAAAAATATGAAAACAATGACTCTTAGGAGAGATACAATCTCCTAAGACTGAAGAGATTTCTAGTTAAAGGTATCTTCGAATCAATTTATGTTAAAGTGCAGCTGTTGAAAATACATGGACCATAGTCCTTGAAACTTTCCAAATCATGTTTCTCAAAACTAAGGCTTGTGTAAATAAAAAGAAACTCTAAACGAATGTATGCATTACTGAAAAACAAGACCAAACAATGAATGAATGAATGAATGAATGAATGAATGAAAAGATAGAATTTTTTAAAATTTGGACTTACCACTTGATGAGTGGTTTTCCTAAAGCTATTTTTTTTTTATCTTTGAACTAGACTTGAAAATGCACTGAATCCAGAGACTAAGGTATATATTTTAGATGAACTGGTTAACTCAACTTTCACAGAGATGGGAGAAATTGCCTTAATGGCATATTAGTAGTCATAACCTTGAAATATAAGATTACCTATTTAGAGTCTTGTCAAGGTAAAAAATGATTCTCTTCATTTGCTAGATCCCCAACATTTATTTCTTCTTTTACAGTGTAGAGAAAGCTTAAGAATGCCATGAAACAATAACACACAGTTTTCTTTATATTTTTCATTTCTACACAAATTAATTTTGAGGAATAAACAAAATGTAATTCATACTTGCTTTCAAGTTACTTTGAAAGATTTCCTAAGTTCTTTTTTTCAGATAGTGACAGTATAAAAAGCTTAATGCTTCACAAGTAAGGGAAGAATAATTACATGGCAAACATCCAAAATATTTCACATGCTTAAATTAGAATTCTCAGTTGTCTTAGATACCACCAACATATGGAAAAATTGCAAAATATCCTTAAGGAAGCTCATCTTTTATAAGTGTGAAAAAAGACTTCCTACACTTTTCTTAATGTTTTTTCTTTGTTCATTTAACAATAATATTCACTAAATCTGTAGATCCCAGGATGACCTTGAAAGTATTCAACTTGCAATATTTTACAAAGCAGTCCTCCCCAACCCTTTTTACAAGCAAAGAGTACACACGTTTTGTGCCACAGCTGTCAGTGTAAGCACCATTTGCTTTGGCATCATGAGACCAGCATTTAAATGGCAACTATTCACATTACTGCTAGTTGTATGACCTTAGTCATATCATGCTGTTCCTGTATCTTTGAGGTTTACTTTCTTCTTTTAGAATAGGCAGTAAGATTTCATAGAGTTAATGGGAAATATGAAGGTGATAAAGTGTTTGGAAGTATAAAATTCATTTTCTGTCTCACTGCAGATACTCAATAATGGTGAAAATTAATTATTTAGTTGTTTTGTCAACATTAAGACTCTACAGAAGAAACTCTCGACCTTTTTTAATTAAAGATTTCAGGGTAGTAATGAAGTCTGTTTTCAACAGAAACATCCGTTATGTTCTCAAAAATGTTTTGCCTAACTTATCCAAGGTCAAAATAGCATAGAAACTATTTTCACATGTCAAAATAGAAATAAGTACAGACTTAAATAAGGAAAGGGCCATATGTAAGACTATGGCAAAGGAAGAATTCTCTAACTATAATATTCTTAAATACCTTAATAAAAGCAAAGAGGGCTTATTTCTTTTATAGGGAGGAGTATATTCAAGTATAGAACTAGGTATTGGGGAATGGAGTGAGCAAGTGGCATGTTCAAGGAACTGAACAGAAATTACTCCTTTGCATTCAGTTGATTCACAAAAGAGGACATTAGTAGGGCATTATTCTGAATTTTGGTGCTTAACTTCAGTGATGGTACAATGTTTAGGGGTCTAGGAAAAAGAGAGAAACCTGACTGAAGTTCAGTGAGGTCAAGGTAGCAGCTATTTAGTAAGCATTGGTCAAACACAAGAGTAGCAAGCATAGTACTGACAGAAAGGCTGCTTTTCACAATACTGAGTGTCTAGAATATCATTCAACATGCAAGTTTTTGTTTTCCTTGTGAAATAGCTAATCATGAATAAAATATATTAAGTATAATAAATGAGCATTTATGAGCAGCCTAATTTTAAATTATGCTAATAAAAGAAGAGTCACATGAAATATTATGGTAAAAGTTAGATTTTAAAACAGGTATGAAGAGAAGTCCATAAACTGGTAGCACAAGTATGCCCTATTTCCACTTCCATCCCAAATTCTAAATTTCAGTCATTTTCTACTCTTGATCCATGCAGCTGCTTAAGCCAGCAGTGAGGTCAGATTTGGAGGATGTAATCAAGAGAAACTTGAAGGATGTTTCCCCTTCTGCACCTAATGAGAGACTGAAAAATAGGATAGGAGATCCACAGGACTGAGATAAGAAAAAAGTGCATATCCTAGGAGAACCCAGGAAGACTCAGGTACTTTTGGTGAAGGTCAAGTGGCTTTCTGGAATACAATCATTGTCCCAGATTCCCAAAGCCCTTCAGATTTTCCCAAAAGGGTTGTAGATTTTCTATCCTCCTACAGGCTAGAAGGCTGGTGGGGAACGCTGAAAATTGAGGTCTTATAGTGATTTGGTGGGTGCTCACAGATTGCAGCTGTGGTGCTATCCCAGGACCGGAATCAACCATGCCTTACTTCATCTCTCAACTGCTGCACCTTCAGGTCACCAGCCACAGAAACTAGCCCTCTATGAGCAGATGAAGCAAAGGCATGTAGCAGAGAAAAGGGGGAATAACAAACAGAACAATTAGAAATATTTATAAATTGTTTTAATTTTTTCACTGCTGTGACTTAAAGACCAGCCAGAACAGTTGTACAGGAGGAAAAGTTTATTTAAGGGCTCATGGTTTCACAGGTCTCAGTCCATATACAGCCAGTTCCATCACGGCAGAACAGTATGGCAGAGGGAAGGAGCTCACACAATGATCAGTAAGCAGAAAGTGAGGTCTCCACTTGTCAGATACAAATATATACCCCTTAGCCACGCCCCCAATTAACCACTCCCTCCAGCTACACCCCACCTGCTTCCAGTTACCATTCAGTTAATTCCATCAGAGTTTAAGTCTCTGATTAGATTAAGGCTATAACCCAATCATTTCTCCACCGAACTTTCTTGCATTGTCTCACAAAACCATAACATAAATTTTAAACAATTATGAACTTTTAGAAGTTTTAGAAGATTAAGAAAGGAAGAGTTATTGCTAATACATTAATGAATAGCCTGGAGACCAATGGAGTGCAATATCTCAAACCTTCCTAGAAATGCAAACATGTACTGTTAACTTCAAAGAAATGTTTTGAACTAGGTTGCAAGCAGAAATAAAGTTGCCTATTAAAAAAAATAATTTATGGTAATCACTGAGCTTCTCATCTGGCACAGTAGAAAACAGAACATGGTAAAATGACATATAGAGGTTATAGAACATCAATGTGAGAATAGCTAACAAATATATATTATTGTTATTTATTTGTTAGGATGTAAGATATTTATTTAGATAAAAGATTTCAGGCAATATATCACCAATACACACAAAAAAGAAGATACTTGAGAAAAAAATGTAACTAAGCAATAAAAGACAAAGTCTTTTAAGATGGGCAGTTGAAGTGAAAGGGAAAGTATTAAGCAATGAACACCGAAGGCATAAATATGTATATGTAAATAGACAGACCCTGGAAAGTTTAAGGCTGAAAGGCATCCTGGAAATCAAAGAGATTCTTGTACATAAAGGTATTTTAATTAAGTCTAAGACCAAAAGTATTAAGCCATTTTATCAAAAAGAAGATGTGAAGAACATGTAAATAATTTTAATATTTCAAAGTTCCACCCCCAAAGGCAAAGAGATAGCAGAAGTAAAAATATTCTGAAGCTCTCACGGAAAGAGTATAGAAGATGTTATGGACAGAATGGTTTCTCTCAAAACTCATCAGTAGAAAACCCCGACAATCCAAGTATCTTCATTCAAAGAAACAGTCATTAGGGAGGTAATCAAGTTTAAATGAGGTCATGGGACAGGTTTTCAATCCAGTAGATTTTCTTTTCCTATAAAGAGATGAGATATCAAGAATGTACTTACACAGAGAAAAGGTTTTGTGAGAAGACAAGGCAGTCATCTATAAGCCATTGAAAGAGGGTCCAGGAAAAATCAAACGTGATGACACCTTAGTCTTAGACTTTCAGCCTCCATAGTTGTTTAAGCCACGCAATTTCTATTATTTTACTTTGGCAGCTCTAGACAAATTATATAGCTGAATAAGGACAAATGAAAATAATAAAAGAATAGAAATGTACTACATTATGTGCACTAGACAATAAAAGGTAATTAGCAAATAAATGAAAGCTTAAAACAAATCCAGTTGAACAAGAAGCAAAAAAGATGATTAAGCACTGAGTTAATTTAGAGAAAAAAATGACAAGAGAAAAAAACTTACTGAAATAATAACACAAAGAATTAAAGAATGATTGTTACAATGCCACATGAGTTGATTTATGTGAATAGACAGTTCTTGCAATAAAAATTACCATTGAATTTGGGTATATTTACATATAAGGCTAGGAATTTTCTCAGATCTGATACTTATACATCTTGATCAACCATAATTATGTTTAAGAATAAGTAGACATGATAATCTAGGATGTTATATTTATCTTGGGAATAATATCACTAAATTATTTGGCACTGTGTTAATCAGTTTTCTGTTACTACAATGAAGCACCTGAGATAGGCTAATTTTATAAAAAGAAGAGGTTTATTTAGCTCACAGTTTTGGAGACTGAACATCCAAACCACATTTGCAATTTCTGGCTAGGGCTGCCTTTGGCTGTGCCACTTCAGGGCAGATGACCATTCTGTAAAAGCCTATAATGTCATATATCATCACATGGCAACACAGAGGTAGCACATGTGTCTGTGTGGTCTTTCTGCCTCTTATAAAACCACCAGGATTCAATCATGGAGGCTCCACTCTAATGAGTCTATCGAATCCTAATCACTTCCCAAGGGCACCACCAATAAATGCAATGTATTAAGTTTCTATACTCTTAATACCATTGACATATGACTCCAGGGCTTAAAATACTACATGAGTTCAGATAATAAACCACATTCAAACCATAACACACGTATAAATGCTCTTCTTTACTTTGTATATATAATTAGAATTTTTACTATGTTTTTCATCCCTCAACTCTAGGTAAGTTTCTTTCTTTTTTAAAAATATTTTTTAGTTGTAGATGGACATTGATACCTTTATTTTATTTACTTATTTATTTTATGCTGAAGATTGAACCCAGTGCCTCACACATGTGAGGCAAATACTCTACCACTGAACTACAACCCCAATCCATATAGGTAAATTTCTTAATTCCCAAAATAAAGCAATTAGAATTGTAAACAGGAATTAAAATATTTATTTTACTTCAAATGAAAGGTATTGTGATGTGTGCTTGTCTTGTGCAAGCTATGGATACACCTGGAGCTCTTTAAAAATAGTACTTAGTCATTAACATTTTTTTTTATGTTAAAACATTTATTCAAGCTCTCTTTTGATTTTACTTGTGGTTTTAAGGAAAACATCCCTATTGCAAGTAGTTCATATCTTGAGGCTGAATATTTATGTGAGATTTTGTCAGCATTACATACAGTATTGACAGTGCTCTTGGTGAAGTCAGCAAAAACTCTACCTGCCACGTTGCCAGGAGCGATGGCAGATTTTCTCTCTTGTCCTTTACCTCGTTGGCAGTTGACACTGTTTACTGACTCTTCTTTCTGGAAATATTTTCTTTGCTAGGGTTCTGTGAAACCCACCATACTGAAAAATCCTGCTCAGTTTTCCTGAGTCCATTGTTATGCTTCTCTGCCCTATGTGGATGACCTTCATACTGTGCTCTGTTAGTCCTCTGTTTTCCATTCCCTTATCAAAGAGACCTTACCTGCCTGCAAGAATTCAAGAGCTATAATCAAAGTTTCCACTAGGAAGAAAGAGTTTGTGGTTAGGGAAATAGGATTTTTACTCCCTTGAGGTAAAATTTCAGTTCTTTACTTGGAGACACATGGGCGCTCATGCACACACACACATTGTTGTTAAATTTCCAATGGGCAGAACAAATAGGGAAGGATAGGTGTTAGGAGAATAGAGGAAGCAAGGGTGAGAGTGATACCGCCGCATACAGGTGATGAGTTCTGCTTCCTCCAGTGTTGAAGTATAACCCCAGAGAAGCACGCCAAGGCAGACCTATTAAGCAGGTTTTATCTGGAAGTAGTAATACAAAGGTCTCCTGGGTGGGAGAAGGGGGCCATGGCTGATGTTCTAGAATCCCCCAGAAGTGAGCGTGCCCTACATCTTTTATAGGTTAGGGTCTTCTTTGTTCTGCCCCTTCCTCTGACCCTTATCTCTCCTTCCTGCCCATGTGGCAGTGGTGACAGAGCAAAAAGGTGAGATGGGAATGGCAGGGGGAAGGGCCACCTGGAGATTCAGGTGCAGGCCCTAGAGATATTAATTAGCAACTCCCTGCCTGCAGCTTTGGGGACGGGCAGTTAAGCAGGTAACCTTGGTGATCAAAAGGGCTCCAGAGACACTGACATTCCAATCTCCCAGAGGCATCTCCAACTTCCTAGACTCTGATGGTCTCCATTCCTCAATTTGACCAGATTCCCTATTTCTACACTAACTGCCTGTCCAATTCTGGCTTCAAGAGGATGGTGGGGAAAACAGAGTAATGTTTGCAGAATACTCAAGGACAAAAAAGCACAATACTTGATTAATGTTCTTTTTTCTTTGAGTTAACTTTCCCCTCCCTTCATTTCACCTAATTTAATGCTTCATTTTCTGGAGTAGGCTGATATTATATTTTATTTTTGGTATGGTTTTACAAAGAAAAGAGCTGTGTTTCCTATTTGTATCATTGAAGTAACAACAACAACAATACTTGCAAGGTGATGAATAGAGAAATGGAGTCATGACATTGGATCCAGAGATGATCATGAAGCTATTTTCCCATGCTAATTGGCAGAAACCTGCAGAGAACATTAGTTTCTTCTTCCAAAGCTCTTTGAATATCTACCTGGCACTAATCACACTCTAGAAATTCATGTATCTATAGTCTCACTACTCTCCAAACTATTTTAGCACAGAAATTATTTTCTCTGATGTGAAAATAATCTCCCACTTCTAATAGGTACTTAAAAATGATCAACTGTAGTACAGCAATGAAGGTCTTATGGTTGGATGTCAGACATTCTCAATTTAAAGGAGAAGAGACATAGCAGGTCCAATAATATTGATCTATTTTAAGAATTGGATTCCAGGAAGTAAGCCTCAGGTTAAATTACCATATTCAAGAAATTGTGATAGTCAAGCGCACACCTTATGAAGTCATTCACACTTGTGTTTTAGCACTGACTCTGCCATTTCCTGGCTGTGCAATTTGTTGCCAGATACTTAACCTATCTGAATTAAAATTTCTGACTCAGCTAATCTTATTTCATAGAGTTATGAAAAGAATTAAATTACTTAATAAATGCAAAATGAGTTAATGTACAGCTAAGGTAAATTTAATGCCTGGAATGTTTTTGCACAAATTGGAATGATATTACAACAGAGTTAGACAAATTTTGCTGAGTTTTCAGTTTCACCTGGAGCCAGATGTAACCATGAGGCAGTCACTTTTTATTTATGTCTGAAAGGAATATTGCTGAAGAGCTGGAAATAAATTTTATTTTTGTTTGAAGAACCCAACTTTGCTGCTGAGGGCATAAAGCCAAATTATGTAGGCAAGCAGAAACAGCACAGTTATGCTTACTGGGCTGTGCTTGGTGGGAGTTGTAGATTCCAGGTGAGTACGTTGACCTGGATTCAGTAGAAATTCTCTAAAGTGCCACTCCACTGAGACTTCATGAGTTCAGGTATTCATGAGGAAAAACAGAATAGGGAAAATAACTACATTCATTTCCTTAAAAACATTTACTTTGTATTACCTTACCTTCCAATTTACAGGAAATGGTGAAAAAATAAAATAAACTTAAAATTTGCCTGAGCTGCAGTGTTTGATTGTTGCTAGTAAGAAAAGAAATATATCTGTAATTCATTTAATAAAGCCCATTTCCTCTAACTTGCTACAGAGATAGCTGCCACATCTAATTGTGTTTGTGTAGTTTCTTAATTTGCATGAAAGAAGATAACATAAATGAAAACTCAGGAGAAAGACTAATTCAGATTACTAGCCCAGGCAGGCAGAATTTGTTATTCATTAAATGCTAATGAACCCAGCACCCATGTTTTATTTGTCTCACTCTGTTTGAGATTTGAAAGGTCTTGTAACACAGTTAAAGTCTACAACAAACAGATATGCAAAATTAAAGCCCTGCTTTCCCTCTTGTTTCTATTTGATAGATACACAATTATTCCTGGACTAGGCAAGCTAAATCCGTATGAAAAACTATGTTTTCAAAAACAAATTTAAACAAAATGAAGCCCTCAACAAGTGTATATTGTTTTAAATTTCCATACAACCTAGACATTTTATTTATCTAACCTGGAGTAAAGCCTATTTTTAAAAATTCAAAAATGAGATGGAGTGAGGATGAATTAAAACCTATCATCTCTAATTCTTACCACTTAAGCATTTTGTGTTAGATATTTTAAACCAAATATTCTATTACTTCTTTCTATAAAATGTAGCAAGTAGAAGGTGATAGCCTATGTAATCAGGATCATTTTTTTTTAATTTGCTTTTATAACCCTGCTGATTTTAGCCTAGTCATTATTAGTTAGGTTATTTATTAGCGAACTTGGTCATTATGGAGCATTTCTAAATTTACTTTTATATGCCATTTGTTTATTATAAATTCCTCTAAATGCCATGTTGGCTGTCATATTGCAATATCCTACACTGTGACTATAGATCAGAGCTGTTTTGTCACTGCCCATCTATAATCAAAACCACTGGTGTTCATGCTACTTGTCAGCAATGCTTTTCTCATTAAATAAATTCTTTTCTTATGTACACTCTGGTTCCCAAAGAGATTTAATTTAAAAAAGGGAAGCTATTATACTTTCTTTTCTTTGTATAATACATATAATGGAGCCAGATACTTGCTAATATTCCATAAAGTAGATTACCAATGTCACTTATGGCTCTTGGTAGGGATAGATTAGTTTAAGTTTATACCAGGGACCATTCACTCTGGAGGTTGATTAACCCTTCATTCAAAGATGTGCTGCAGTTTGGACATGGCAATTCTCTTTATAGAGCTTCTATTCTAGAAAAAAATGAGAGTCTCATGGGCCAGTCTGTTATTTTAAGCCTATGTACTTTCTGGCATTCGGCTCTGAGGAGCATTTAGTGGTAACAAAAGATAAAAGAAAGACATTTATTACAATTACGGATATTTTACAGCAAAACATCTTCCATAGATATGCTAAAAACTGTGGAAGAATGCTGACCAGTTTTACTTAATTTTGTTTAATGGTCCACTTTAAAAGTTCTCAACCTATAAACAACTTTAGAGATAGCTGCCACATTTAATCTGAAATTATCATTTTTAAGAAAATGTTGATTTTAGAGGATGGAAGCATTAACAATATGTAAAAAAAAGAGCATGATCTTTGGAAAAACGGTTCAAACCCTGACTCAACCATACACTTGCTCCATGATATTTTTAATTTACATGGACCTCAGTTCCTTCAGCTGTCAAGTGGGAATGATCATCCTTCATTTTGTTATTGATCATAAAGTTGAGAGTCTCTGTGATTCCAAACTGCACATCATAATCAGTTGATTTACATTAGCTATAAATTAATGGTTTAGAATACCACTCTCTGAGCAACTTATGTGTTTATCCACACATTATTTATTGTTTTCCCATAAGCAGTTCAGGGCAGAGCTTTATCTATCATGTTTGATGCTTTTAGGACCTGGAAACAGAATCTGATATGTAATATCACCCAATAACTATTTGTTCATATGATTAATGGCTTGCTAGCTAATTAATTCTTAGTTCTATCTTGTTGATTTTATATAAATTTCAAAAGATATTGGAAATTATAAGCTATTATTTTTCTAAAACTTCCCCTGATATTTCTGTCTTAGGATATAATAAATATAGGGAAATTTAAAAAGCATATTTTAAAAATTTATTCTCATTCTACATTCATTTGTCTTTAAAAAATAACAATAATAAAAATTTAATTTTGGTCAGATGATTATGGTTTGAAGGCAATTTTGAAAGTGATTAGTACTTAGCAGACTTTGAAAATATTTTCTCAAAGTTCTATGTTATTGCCAGAAGCCAAAGAAAGTTTTTATTCCCCACTGCACTTTTATTTACTATTGTTATTTCATGCAAAATGCACATTGATGATGAGCTCTATTTTAAAACACACAAATGCCAATGCACTCTCTGCAACTTGGAAAAAATAAATGAATAAACAGACAAAAAATAAATAAACGAAGCATTTCTTGATCTCTTTGACTTCATGGTCAAAGTTCAAATTACTTCTTGAAATCCAAACAAACAAAACAAAACAACAACAACATCAACAACCACAAAACACTATTATGAAAGCAAAATTGAGAAATGAAACAATCATTTCCATTAAGGATATATTATAGACCTGATGACCCATTGAAACATTTGTGATAAGTTTAATCTCCCATTGATGGAGAAATTTGTGATGGACTCTTATTTTAATAAGTTATAGGACAGTTCAATATTATCATTGCATATCAGATTAGAATGAATGCTCTTATTTCTCCATAAAGTTTTATAGAAAGGCTGAAGGTGATTTGTTGTTTGCTTCAGATTGCTGCAATGATGCAACTGCCGTAGGCCACAGGTCACACATGTCACAGGCTTTTTTGAGGTTGAAATTGGAATAGAATTTGAGAAATTATGAGTCCCTAAGTGTGTGTGTGTGTGTGTGTACATATATATATACATATATATATATACATATACATATATAAACATATATATGTATATATGTACATGTATATGTACATATACATATATATGTATATATGTACATGTATATGTATATATGTTTATATATGTATATGTATATATGTATATGGAAAAATAAGTTTACCCTAAACAGATCTAAATACAAATCACTCACATAATATTCACTGTTGTAAGGAAACTTGAGAAATTTGTGAATCAGGAAAATTAGAGTAATGCAAGCACTTTCTCTGACAGATTCATTCCGACTTGTAATTGAATTTTTTTCCATTTCAATGAGACCCCCATGCTTTTCATTTCCTTTTTTATTCTGAATATCTTGATTAGAGGGAAAGACCAATGACTAACTTTTATGTTTATTTCATGACTTTGGAGTACTCAAAGCTCTTGAAGAATAAGCCTGAATTAAAACTCGACCAGGAAATTCTCTAGGGAGCCTAGATCTCATGTTTTTACATACAGCCTAGGTAGATACAGAAAAATTTGTAATAATCACCATTCTTCCCTGTTTACCGATTTTTAAGGTTTTCATGGAGCTGAAGTTCCTGGTTTTATCTTCATTGATTTTATTTCTATGCTCTACCCTGCAGGGGCACAAGGTGTGGGTTGTGTTTGTGTGACTCCCTCTGAACAAGTATTCTTATCCTTGGAGACCTGAGGTGGGACAGCATCAACTCATCAACCTTCCTGAGAAGGTTTCAGTTTCGACCTCATCACTGGAGATGGGAAACTTCCTTTCTTTAAGATAAAGGTAAACTGAAATTTGAAATAAATGTTATTTTTCTTTGTAAGATTTCTACCTGTTAATAGCAGGAGAATATTCAGATCTCTTTAATCCACTGTCTTAATATAGCCACAGTGTACTCTATAAATCAGTCTCTTCAAGGTGCTTAATAAAGTTTTCTAATCAGTTTGCATACAGACATTTCATTGTTTACATTCACACAAGAAAAGGAAACAATAATTACATTAAATCATTTAAAAAATACTAAAGTAGGTGCAGTGGTATGGGCCTCTAGTCCAAGCTAATTGGAAAGCTGAGACAGGAGGATTACTTGAGCCCAGGAGTTCAAGACCAGCTTGGAGGAGGAGGAAGATGGAGGAATATAGAGGTTGCTTCTCTGTCAGCTCTGTGATATGAAAACAAGAACAGCTGATGGGTAGCTTTTTGGCAAGGTGGATGAATGAAAAAGAATTAGGGGGCCTTTATTGGAATTTAACACTGGACACTCAAAACAGATTAGGGACTCAGAAGATTAAATATAATAAAATAAGGAAAAAATCTCAGCCCCACAGCAGAGGCAGTGACTGGAGGCACAAACCAGAACAGTTCTTCTGCGAATGCAGTGAAACAATAAGGGTATTAAAGGAACCCCCATTCTCAGGAAGACTGAGGCATGTTGGGGTATGGAGAGTATAGAGGTCAGAGTCATTACTCAATTAAACAATAAGATGTACTACACAGTATCCTTATATGGGAATGAAGCCGCCAACTCTCCCCGTGGTGTGTGAAGGACAGCAGAAGGAACCATTTTGCAGCTGCATCATAGGATCTGACAGCTGGGGAAGCTGATTTCAAACAGACCCAAGTCTGGCTTCATAAATAAGCTGGGCAATCCCACGCTTCATGATAGATAGAGAATGTGCCTAAGTGATGAGGAGAAAATCAAGCTTGGAGAGAGGTTTACACAGGGGAATACGGGTCATAGAAACCCAGCTGACTTTCCCTTCCCCTTCCAATCTGACTGCTTACAGTATGGGCCAGGAGAGAAGCACCTGAACAGGAATCCAAAAAGGCCACGGGTAGGAAAGATTGAGTTTGGAGACTGAGTCAAAGACCAGGAATTGTGGGGTCTGCAGGTAAAGTAGTAGGCTAAGAACTGGCTCCTACACCACATGAGTTGAACCCAAAGGAGATTCCTGGGTACAGTCTTCTAGTGTGGACCAGCAATTACTGGGTCATGGAGGTGTGCTGATTTAAAATCTCCAGACCAATTGGCAGTCAGCAAAGTGATGAGAGCATACCTAAGCTTAAACCACACCTCCAGGACTTCCATCTCCAGGATTAACTCTCTCACCCTAGCAACTTAGACCTCAGGGTAGAACAAGAAAGTATCACATTCCAGACAACCTCCATAAATGCTATGAAGGAAGCTGAGAATCTCTAGAACTCCAAAGGAAATGTTCAATTTTTCATCAAAATCTTTTTTCTTTTTCTTTTTTCTCTCATATTTCTACTATTTTTGAAAACAATTATTTTAATGCACCAGTTTATTTAATGCATCAGTTTATTGAGGACTACAATATCTGTAGTGTATTTCAAGTATTTGTAGTGCTTTACTTTTCTCAATTTTTAATTTTTTTTAAATTTTACTTTCGAAATATTTTTCTCACACTTACCTGTTTCCCTTGATTTTTTCTCTTTTCTCCTGCTAAGAGCCAACCTCTATTATTCCCTCTTTCACCCTTTTTTCAGTTTTTTTTACTTCTATCTTCTCTCCTCCTTACTCATAAACATCACAGCCTACAGCACTTCTCTTCTCTCTTTATCCACCATCTGAAATTGTAAACCCTTTTGCCAACTTACTATCTTTATTGTAGGCAAAAACTGAACATGTCATTTCTGCCTACTGTGAAAAAACTGTAAATGTCTTTCTAGGAGCTGTATGGTTTAAGGCTGTATGATATTTGCATTGGTTGTGGCTATTATTTGTCTCCCCCTGAATGGCGAGGTATTGGAAACCTTTAGGGATGCTGTCTACAGGGTAGAAACTGTACTGCTTCAGATTCACACTGCTAGATGTGTAGACACACAAATAACATGAAGAGTCCAAATTTAACGTGTATTGGGTTAAAAGAAAACCAAAGGAATGCAATCTTTTTAATGAAATAATATCAGAAAATTTTCCAAATCTCAGGAATGAAATCAAATACTGGAGGCATACAGAACCCTAAATATACAAAATTGCAACAGATCCTCACTAAGGAACATTATTATAAAAATGCGTAATGTGCAGAATAAAGATAGAATTTTAAAGACTGCCCAAGAAAAATGTCAGATTATATTTAGAGAGAATCCAATTCAGATCTAAGCTGATTTCTCAACCCAGAAACTCAAAGCTAGATCTTGCTATAATATATACCAAGAAAGATCTGGCCTGGAGTGGAGGGAGCCGCCAGCTCCAGTGGGGAGTTTAGGCCCTTTGGTGCTATTTTACAGCTGGCAGAGAGTGACCACTTGCCACAGACTGAGCCCCCAGTGAGGAGCTCAGGCCTGCCTGGGCTCTCAAGCCCAGTGTCTCCATCACTGAGCACAGTTCTGTGCCCCCACCCCAAATTGGTCTAGTGCCCAAGTCCACACCCTGGCCCGGGGTCTAGCACCTTGCTGTATCTGATTGTCTATCAACACCAGGCTGCCTCTGCCCAGAAACATTGATCATTCCCAACCCAGAGGTAGTGGGACAGCAGCTTTCTTGGGGCACCGCTTGATCAAGCACCTCTCAAACATCAGGTGAGTTACTGGAAATCTGCAGGGACACTTTAAGTCTTTACAGGGAAATTGCAGTCCCGCTGATTTGCACTACTAGATACAC
This sequence comes from Glaucomys volans, assembly GCA_020662805.1. Lineage (NCBI taxonomy): Eukaryota > Metazoa > Chordata > Mammalia > Rodentia > Sciuridae > Glaucomys > Glaucomys volans. The sequence continues at coordinate 26,068 of JAJEJO010050756.1, read as the reverse complement.
GAGCAACATGAGAAAATATGGGAAGAAAGTGTCCCAAACAATCCTAGATGATATTTCAAGAGAACCCAAAGACAGCATGGTAGAAGGAATGACAGAAAGGGAGTTCAGAATGTTTATAATTAAAATGATCCAAGAAGAGAATGATATGATGAGAGAGCAGATTCAGGCTATGAATAATCAGCTAATAGAGCAATTGCAGGAAGCAAAAAATCATTTCAATAAAGAGATAGAAGTTCTGAGAAAAAAACAAACAGAAATCCTTGAAGGAAACAAGGAAATGAAGGAAACAATCAACCAAGTGAAAAACTCAATAGAAAGCATAATTAACAGAATAAATCACTTGGAAGACATAACCTCAGACAATGAAGACAAAATATTTAATCTTGAAAACAAAGTCGAACAAACAGAGAAGATGGTTAGGAATCATGAACGAAAGCTCTAAGAAATATGGGACATCATGAAAAGATGAAATTTAAGAGTTATTGGGATTGAGGAAGGCACAGAGATACAAACCAAGGGTATGAATAATCTGTTCAATGAAATAATATCAGAAAATTTCCCAAATATGATGAATGAGATGGAAAATCAATTACAAGAGGCCTACAGGACACCAAACGCACAGAATTACAACAGATCCACACCAAGGCACATTATAATGAAAATTCCTAACATACAAAACAAAATTAGAATTTTAAAGGCTGCGAGAGAAAAGCATCAGATTACCTACAGGAGGAAACCAATACGGATATCAGCAGATTTCTCAGCCCAGACCCTAAAAGCAAGAAGGGCCTGGAACAACATATTTCAAGCTCTGAAAGAAAACGGATGCCAACCAAGAATCTTATACTCAGCAAAACTTACCTTCAGATTTGATGACAAAATAAAATCCTTCCATGAAAAACAAAAGCTTAAAGAATTCACAAAGAGAAAGCCTGCCCTACAGAACATTCTCAACAAAGTATTCCAAGAGGAAGAAACAAAAAACAACAATCTCAGTCAACATGGGGAGGAATTACCCTAAAGAAAGGGTCAATCAAAGAGAAACAAAGTTAAGCTAAAAACCCAAAAAGCACGAAAATGGCAGGAAATACAAGTCATATCTCAATAATAACCCTGAATGTAAATGGCCTAAACTCATCAATCAAAAGACATAGACTGGCAGATTGGATTAAAAAGAAAGATCCAACAATATGCTGCCTCCAAGAGATTCATCTCATAGAAAAACATGGCCACAGACTAAAGTTGAAAGGTTGGGAAAGAAAATACCATGCACATGGACTGAATAAAAAAGCAGGAGTTTCAATCCTCATTTCAGAGAGAGCAGACTTCAAGCCAAAGTTACTCAGAAGGGATAAAGAAGGACATTTCATACTGCTTAAAGGAAGCATAAATCAGCAAGACATAACAATCATAAATATTTATGTACCAAACAATGGTGCATCCATGTACGTCAATCAGATCCTTCTCAATTTCAGGAACCAAATAGACCAAAACACAATAATATTGGGTGACTTCAACACTCCTCTGTCACCATTGGACAGATCTTCCAAGCAAAAATAGAACAAAGAAACCATAGGACTCAATGACACAATCGCTAATTTGGACTTAACAGACATATATAGAATATTCTATCCATCAAAAAGTGAATACACTTTCTTCTCAGCAGCTCATGGCTCCTTCTCTGAAATAGACTATATGTTATGCCACAAGGATACTCTTATCAAATACAAACACATAGAGATACTATCAGATCTAATTGATCTGATTTGAAATTGTATACTATCAGATCATAATGGAATGAAATTAGACATCAATGATAAAGTTAAAAACAGAAACTACTCCAAGACTTGGAGATTAAATAATACGCTATTGAATGATGCATGGATAACAGAAGACATTAGGGGGGAAATTAAAAGATTCTTAGAGGTCAACGAGAACAAAGATACAACATATAAAAACCTCTGGGACACTATGAAAGCAGTGCTAAGAGAAAAATTCATTGCATGGAGTACAATTAATAAAAGAATGAAAAGTCAACAAATCAATGACCTCACATTACAGCACAAAGCCCTGGAAAAAGAGGAACAGATCATCACCAAAAGTAGTAGAAGACAGGAAATAATCAAAATCAGAGCTGAAATCAATGAAATTGAAACAAAAGAAACAACTCAAAAAATTGACAAGAATAGGTGGTTCTTTGAAAAAATAGACAAAATTGATAAACCCTTTGCCGCGCTAATGAAGAGAAGGAGAGAGAAACTCCAAATTACTAAGATTCATGATGGGAATGGAAATATTAAAACAGTCACAATTGAATTAGAAAACATAATAAGAAGCTATTTTGAAAATTTATGCTCCAACAAAATAGAAAACCTGGAAGACATCAACAGGTTCCTAGAAGCATATGAGCCACCCAAACTGAATTTGGAGGACATACACAACTTAAATAGATCAATTTTGAGCAATGAAATAGAAGAAGTCATCAAAAGCCTACCAACAAAGAAAAGTCCAGGACCAGATGGATTCACAGCCAAATTCTACAAGACTTTCAAAGCAGAGCTCATTCCAATACTCCTCAAAGTATTTCATGAAATAGAGGAGGAGGGAACCCTTTCAAACTCATTCTATGAAGCTAATATCACCCTGATACCAAAACCAGAGAAGAACACATGGAGGAAAGAAAACTTCAGACCCATATCTCTAATGAATATAGACGCAAAAATTCGTAACAAAATTTTAGCAAATCGCATACAAAAGCATATTAAAAAGATAGTGCACCATGATCAAGTGGGTTTCATCCCGGGAATGCAAGGTTGGTTCAACATCCAGAAATCAATAAATGCAATTCACCACATCAACAGACTTAAAGTCAAGAACCACATGATTATTTCAATAGATGCAGAGAAAGCATTTGATAAAATACAGCACCCATTCATGCTCACTAGTGAAAATATGGATAGTCGGGACATTCCTTAACATTGTAAAGACTATCTATGCTAAACCCACAGCTAACATCATTCTAAATGGAAAAAAATTGAAAGCATTCCCCCTGAGAATTGGAACGAGGCAGGGATGCCCTCTTTTGCCACTACTATTCAACATTGTTCTTGAAAATCCAGGCCAAGCAATTAGACAGACCAAAGAAATTAGAGTTATACGAATAGGAAAAGAAGAGCTCAAACTAACCCTATTTGCTGATGACATGATTCTCTATTTAGAAGACCCTAAAAATTCCACCAGAAAACTTCTGGAACTCCTAAATGAATTCAGTAAAGTAGCAGGATATAAAATTAATGCTCATAAATCTAATGCATTTTTATTCATAAGTGATGCATCCTTTGAGAGAGAAATTAGGAAAATTATCCCACTCACAAAAACCTCAAAAAAAATAAAATACTTGGGAATCAATCTAACAAAGCAAATGAAAGACCTCTACAATGAGAACTACAGAACACTAAAGAAAGAAGTTAAAGAGAATCTGAGAAGATGGAAGGATCTCCCATGTTCTTGGATAGGCAGAATTAATATTGTCAAAATGGCCATACTTCCAAAAGTGATATACAAATTCAATGCAATTCCAATTAAAATCCCAATGATGTATCTCATAGAAATAGAGCAAGCAATCATGAAATTCATTTGGAGGAATAAGAGACCCAGAATAGCTAAAGCAATCCTTAGTAAGAAGAGGGAAGCAGGGGATATCACAATACCAGACCTTCAACTATACTACAGAGCAATAGTCACAATAACAGCATGGTATTGGCACCAAAACAGACAGGCAGATCAATGGTACAGAATAGAGGACACAGAGACAAACCCACATAAATACAGGTATCTCCTACATGACAAAGGAGCCAAAAACATACAATGGAGAAAAGACAGCCTCTTCAACAAATGGTGCTGGGAAAGCTGGAGATCCATATGCAGCAAAATGAAACTAAACCCATATCTCTCACCCTGTACAAAACTCAACTCAAAGTGGATCAAGGACCTAGAAATGAGACCAGAGACTCTGTCCCTAATAGAAGGGAAAATAGGTCCAAATCTTCATCACGTAGGCATAGGACCAGATTTCCTTAACATGACTCCCAAGGCACAAGAAATAAAAGCAGGAATCAATGATTGGGATAGAGTCAAACTAAAAAGCTTTTTCTCAGCAAAGGAAACAATCAGCAATGTGAAGAGAGAGCCTTCAGAGTGGGGGAAAATCTTTGCCACACACACTTCAGATAGAGCACTAATCTCCAGAATCTACAAAGTACTCAAAAATCTTTCCTCCAAGTACACTAATAACCCAATCAATAAATGGGCCAAGGAAATGAGCAGACACTTTACAGAGGAAGATCTACAAGCAATCAACAGATTTATGAAAAAATGTTCAACATCACTCGTTATAAGAGAAATGCAAATCAAAACCACCTTAAGATTTCATCTTACCCCAATTAGAATGTCTTTTATTAAGAATACAGGCAACAGCAGGTATTGGCGAGGATGTGGGGAAAAGGGTACACTCATACATTGCTGGTGGGAGTGCAAGTTGGTGCAACCACTCTGGAAAGCAGTGTAGAGATTCCTTAGAAAACTTGGAATGGATCCACCATTTGACCCCGCTATCCCACTCCTTGGCCTATACCCAAAGGACTTAAAATCAGCTACTACAGTGATACAGCCACATCAGTGTTCATAGCTGCTCAATTCACAATAGCTAGATTGTGGAACCAACCTAGATGCCCTTCAATTGATGAATGGCTTAAGAAACTGTGGTATATATACACAATGGAATATTACTCAGCCATAAAGAAGAATAAAATTATGGCATTTGTAGGTAAATGGATGATGTTGGAGACTATTATGTTAAGTGAGATTAACCCATCCCAAAAATCCAAAGGCTGAATGGTCTCTCTGATAAGTGAATGATGATGCATAATGTGGGGTGCAATGATGGCAAGAATGGAGAAAGGATAGAGAGCGTAAAGGGTAGGGAGGGGTGGGGTCAGGGTTGGGGGGGATAAGAATAGTAACAAAATGTGTGACATACATCATTGCCCTGTGTACATGTATGAATGCACAGATGGTGTGACTCTACTTTTTGTACAACCAGAAAAACAATTGCTGTACTCCATTTGTGTTCAATGAATCAAAAATTAAATTAAAAAAATATATATATACTAAGCTCTGAAAGAAAATGGATTCCAACAAAGAATCCAATATCCAGAAAAATTAAACTTCAGATTTAAAGATGAAATAAAAACTTCCATAATAAGCATGAATTCACAACTAGAAAGCCTGCACTTTAGAACATTCTCAGCAGAATATTCCATGAAAAAGTAATGAAAAATAAAAGTGAAAACCAGTAAAGGGAGGACCTACACTAAAGGGAAAGCAAGACAAAGGAAATACCAAGTCAAGTTAAAAACCAAAAATCAACCAAAATGACTGTGAGTACAAGTCATATCTCAATAATAACCCTAAAAGTTAACAGTCTACACTCATCAATCAAAAGACATAGACTGGTAGATTGGATTAAAAAAACAAGACCTAACAATATGCTGTCTCCAAGAGACTCACCTCATAGGCAAAGTTATGCACAGACTGAAGGTGAAATGATGAGAAAAAACATAATACTCAAATGGATCTTGTAAACAAGCAGGAATTTCTATCCTTATATCAGATAAAAAGGACTTCAAGCCAAATTAATTGGAAGAGAAAAAGAAGGACATTTCATACTGCTTAAAGTAATTATGCATCAACAAGACATAAAAATCAAATATTTATGCTGCAAACAATGGAGCATCTATGTACATCAAACAAATGCTTCTCAATTTCATGAATCAAATAGGCACAATGATACCGGGTGACTTTAACACATCTCTTTGACAACTGGATAGATCTTCCAAAGAAAAACTAAACAAAAAAAAACAGAGAATTAAAGAATACAATCAATAAATTAGACTTAACAGCCATATATAGAATATCTCATTCATTAATGATCAAATACACTTTCCTCTCAGTTGCACACAGAATCTTCTATAAAATAAACCATACCTTATGCCACAAAGCAACTCTTTGCAAATACAAAAAAAGTACATATAATACCTTGAATTCTATCAGATCATAATGGAATGAAATTAGAAATCAAGCATAAAATAAAAAATATAAGCTACTCTAACACCTGGAGACTATATAATATACTATTAAATAACAAATGGATAGCAGAAGAAGTAAGGGATGAAGGAAAAAAAAACACTTAGAAGTAAATAAGAATAGCAACAAAACATATCAATATCTCTGGGACACTATAAAGGCAGTTTAAGAGGAAAGTTCATTGCGTTGAGATCATTTATTAAAAGTATAGATACTAGCCAAATAAATAACCTATCATTACATCTCAAAGCAGTGTAAAAGGAACAAATAAACACCACAAGTAGTAGAAGACAGGAAACAATTAAAATCAGCTGAAATCAATGAAATTGAAACAAAAGAAGCAATATAAAAAATTGACAAAACAAAACGTTGGTTCTTTGAAAAAATAAAATTGATAAAACTTTAACCATGGTAATGAAGAAAAAGAGAAAATTCAAATTACTAAAGTTCATGATGAAAAAAATATGATGGAAATTATTGAAATACAGAAGATAATTAGAAACTACTTTGAAAATTTATACTCAAATAAAATAGAAAATCTTGAAGACTTTGACAAATTTCTAGAGACATATGACCTACCCATACTGAATCAGCAGGTATACACAATTTAAACAGATCAGTTTCAAGCAATGAAAGAGAAGACACCATCAACATCCCCCAACTAAGAAAACCCCAGGACCAGACAGATTCTCCCCAGTTGTGCAAAACCTTCAAAAAAGAATTAACAGCTGTACTTCTCAAATTATTACATGAAATAAAAAAGGAGGGAACCCTTCAAACTCGTTCTGTGAGGTTAGTATTATGCTGATAACAAAACCAAAAACCTATCAAGGAAAGCAAACTTCAAATCAATATTCCTAATGAACAAAGATGTGAAAATTCTTAATAAAATTCCCCAAATCATATAAAAAAACCTAGTAAAAAGATAGTAGTGCATCATAATCAAGTGAGGTTCATCCCAGGGATGCAAGTTTGATTCAACATAAGGAAATCAATAAATATAATTCACCACATCAATACTTAAAGACAAGAATCATGTGTTTATCTGAATAGACGTAGAAAAAGCAATTGACAAAATATAGCCCCTTTTTGAAATATACCCCTTCATGTTCAAAACACTAGAAAAACTAGGGGTAGTAGGAATATATCTCAACATTGTAGAAGCTATATATGCTAAACCCAAGGCCAACATCATTCTAAATGGAGAAAAACTGAAACCACTCCCTCTAAAAACTAGAACAAGACGGGCATGCCCTTCTTTCACCATGTCTATTCAACATAGTCCTTGAAACTCTAACCAGAGCAATTATACAGACACAAGAAATTTAAGGACTACAAATAGGAAAAGAAGAACTCAAACTACCCCTATTTGTCAATGACATAATTCTATATTTACAAAACCCAAAATATTACACCAGAAAACTGCTAGAACTCATACATGAATTTAGCCAAATAATAGGATACAAAATTAAGACCCATAAATCAATTGCATTCCTATACATCACTGAAGAATCTACTGAAAGAGAAATTAGGAAAACTATCCCATTCACAATAGCCTCAAAAATCAGTCTAACAAAAGAGGTGAAAGACCTGTACAATTAAAACTATAGAACACTAAAGAATGAAATAGAAGAACTTAGAAGGTGGTAAGGTCTCCCATGCTCTTGGATGAGCAAAATTAATATTGTTTAAATGGCCATACTACAAAAGTGCTATGTAGATTTAATGAAATTGCTATTAAAATCCCAATGACACCTTCATCGAAATAGAAAAAGCAGTCATAAAATTCATTTGGAAAAATAAGAGACCTAGACTAGCCAAAGCAATCCTTAGCAAGAAAATTGAAGCAAGAGGCATCACATACCAGACCTTAAATTATACTACAGAGTTTTAATAACAAAAATGGCTTGGTATTGGCACCAAAACATACACATAGACCAATGGTACAGAATAGAAGACACAGAGATAAACCCACATAAATAGTGTTAGTTATCTCATGCTAGACAAAGGTGCCAAAAACATACATTGGAGAAAAGATAGCCTTTCCAACAAATGGTGCTGGGAAAACTGGAAATCCATATGTAGCAAAATGAAATTAATCTCTTGTATCTCACCCTGAAAAAAATCTCAGCTCAAATTGCATCAAGGACTTAGGCATTAGAATAGAGACCCTGCACCTAATGGAGAAAAAGTTGACTCAGATCTTCATCATGTCAGCTTTGGAACTGACTTCCTTAAGAAGACTCCTAAAGTGCAAGAAGTAAAATCAAGAATCAATAAATGAGATGGAATCAAACTAAACAGCTTTTTCTCAGCAAAGGAAACAAGCAAGAATTCAAAGAGAGAGCTTACAGAATAGGAGAAAATCTTTGTGACCTGCACCTCAAATATAGCATTTTTCTCCAGGATATATAAAGAATTAAAAAGACTTAACACCAAAAAACCAAATAGCCCTATCAATAAATGGATTAAGGAACTGAACAGTCACCTCACAGAAGAAGAAATACAATAGGTAACAAATATATGAAAAAATGTTCAATATCTTTATCAATTAGAGAAATGCAAATTAAAACTACACTGAGATTTCATTTCACTCCAGTCAGAATTACAATTATCAAGAATACAAGGAGGGCTGGGGATATAGCTCAGTTGGTAGAGTGCCTGTCTCACAAGCACAAGGCCCTGGGTTCTAACCCCCAGCACCGCAAAAAAAAAAAAAAAAAAAAAAAAAAAAAAAAAAAAA
>JAJEJO010050756.1:0-17081 GCA_020662805.1 Glaucomys volans | reverse complement strand
AAAAAAAAAAAAAAAAAAAAAAAGAATACAAGGAACAGTTAACATTGGTGCAGATGTGGGTAAAAAGGTATATTCATACATTGCTGGTGGGACCTCAAATTACTGCAACCACTCTGGAAAGCAGTATGCAGATTCCTCACAAAACTTAGAAAAGAACCACCATTTGACTCAGTCATCCCACTCCTTGGTCTATATGCAAAGGACTTAAAATCAGCAAGTTACAATGACACAGTCACATCAATATTTATAGCACCTCAATTCACAGTAGCTAAACTATGGAACCAACTAGGTGCCTTTCAGCAGATGAATGGACAAAAAAAGGTGGTACATATACACAATTGAATAATACTCAGTCATAAAGAAGAATGAAATTATGGAATATGCAGGTAAATGGAAGGAACTGGAGAATATCATACTAAGTGAAATGAGCCAATCCAAAAAATCAAAGTCAGAATGTTTCCTCTGATATGCAGATGCCAATTCACAGTAAGGGGACAGGGTTTGGGAAGAATAGAAGTACTTTAGACAAAGAGGAATGAAAGGAAGGGAGGGGGAACAGGAATAGGAAAGATAATAGAATGAATCAGACTAGTATCCTATGTGCATATATGATTACATGATCAATGCAACTCTACATAATATACACACAGAAGAATGAGATGTTGTATTCCATATATGTATAATATGGTAAAATACATTCTACTATCATGTATAACTAATAAGAACATGAACAAACCAGACAAAGACCAGCTTGGGTAACATAGTGAGACTCTGTCTCAAAACAAAACTGAACAAAACCAAAAAAATCAACTACAGATTCTGAAAAAATGTTTCATTTTTAAAAGTCACTTCACATATGTGCCTAACTCCATCCTCAGCAATTAAATATTGCTCATTCAAATGTTAAAACATTGAATAAAGGATAAAAGGACACTATAGGTATAACCCTCATAGTTTATAATAATTTTTCTGACTGTATGCCTATTATACTTGCTTAAGGTATGATGAAAACATTGAGCATTGCATACTGCTTCTTTCCACCCTTTGCCTTTGCCATATTTTGTGGACATGTGAGGCCAACATGTTTTTTGGTTTTGTTTTTATTATTTATCCAAGCAGTAGTTACTGTGCTTCCAAACATAATTTCCATGAGGAGTCTTCCATTATCTAAGACCACATAACCAACTTCTATTTTCTAATGTATTTCCTTTAAATATGAACTAATGCCCGTAATGATCTAATTCTGTCAGGTTGCAGACAATGTTAAGAAGATGCAGAAAGATCTAATCATATTAAATAGGATCACTATGAAATGGAGAAATTTTCTTTTACTATAACATAATACTCAATTTAGTGGAGAGGATAATATCAATTAAAATCACTACTTCCTTTCAAAGTATTCTTTTTCAAAATTAGGATATTTTGATTTCTTTCTATTTTTATTTTATTTCATATTTTTTAGTTTTTTGGTACTAGGTATTGAACCCAGGGATGCCTTAATACTAAACTACACCCCCAGGACTTTTTGTCCTTTATTTTGACACAGGGTCTCCCTAGGTTGCTGATGATATTTGTCTTAGTTTACCTCATTGGATTAAATCAAGTGATATATTTATGGATGCTTTTATCTATATTTTAAAATCCACTTTTTAAGAAACAAAATTAGAAAAAAATTATGCACAGTTGGAAAAGTTGAACATAACTTTTAGTGTGACTGAAACTTTTCCTTTTTAAAAAAATTAGAAAAAAATACTTAAGGAATGTTAAAAAGGTAATGGAGCACATTAACTCACATCATTCCCTCTATAATTTGAGGGATTCAAAATGGGTCATTAACTATAATTTGACAATGCTGCTTTCAGTGAGAAAAAATACAGAAATGTTATTACAAAGCTTGATACTGTATTCCACTTGAAAATGTATGGTTATCACACTAATAAGAGCATTTAAAAGGTTTTTTCTTTTCACTGTGAAATTTAATTATATATGGCATCCTTCATACAAAAGTGAAAGTGAATTTTTAGGCAATTGATACTTTTAGTTCAGTACAATTCATCTATAACATCAATTTTATATTATTTGAAATTATATTATTAGTTGAAAGCTATAGGTATTCAGTTGCAATTTCTGTGGGGGGAAATATTCATGTTTTTAAAGTCTGCTTCTACCAAAGGTTAATCCCAAAATGAAGTTGTCATTTTTAGCTAGACTGTTTTATTAGAACTCATCCAAATGATAACTACTCCATTCATTCATTCACTTTGGAGAAAAACATCATGTAGCTTTATTAAAAAAATACATTTTAAATTTAGACATGAAATGTTTATTTGAAGAACATGCCAACACATTAAACTTCATATTATATTTATAAATAACGAGTAAAAAATATTCACACTTGAAATCAATTCATTATTATTCAGATCTATCGTTGAATCCAGTAACTTGTTTCATCATGATGACTCTGAGTCAATCATCATGGTAGATATTTAGTGCAATATTTCATTGAGTCTTGATTTGTATCTATCTATGTACTCTAAGAGACAGCATCCTTTTAGATATTTTCTTGCCATTTGGATATTTTCTCCTGTGACATTTCTGTTTGAAGTTTTTAGCAGTTCCTCTTTTTTAAAAAGAATATGTATGTGCACATACATATATTTCTATTAACAATTATAAATAAAAATGTATCCATTTTATAATCAGTATATATCTTTTAAAAGTTTGTAGCTTTCCACTCACTCTCAATGCTGTTTTTTGATGACTTGAAATTTCACTTTTCTTTCATGATTAATCCTCCTGGTGTTCTTGAAAAACTGTCTTTGTTTTCTCTATATTTAGGAAGATACTTGTCTGAATTACTGTTTTAGTCGGCTTTTTTGCTGCCATGGTCCAAAGACCTCACAAAAACAATTGGAGGAAGAAAAGTTTATCTGGGGCCTCAAGGTTTCAGAGGTCTTAGTCCATAGATGGTCAACTTCATTCTTTGGGACCTGAGATGAGGCAGAACCTCATGGTGGAAGAGTATGGTGGAGGACAGAGGCTCAGGAAATGATCAGGAAGCACAGAGAGAGACAGAGAGACAGAAAATGAGGAGGAAGCACTCTACATCGGGACAAGATATGAACTCCAAAGACATGACCCAAGGAACGCAACACCTCCATCCACACCCTACCTGCCTACAGTTACCACCAAATTAATTCCTATCATGGGATTAATTCACTGATTATTTTAAATCTCTTATAACCCAATCATTTCATTTCTAAGCTTTCTTGGATTGTTTCACACATGAGCTCCTGGAGAACACCTCATATCTAATTGATAACAATTACCATCTAGAAGAGTTATGGGTGTGTTGTAGGCCCTATACCCAGCAGGGCCCTAGTGGGTTATATGAGAAGCAATAAGGAAACACATGGAACTTCTTATCATGTCATTCAAGTCCAGAGGTCTTAGGTTAACTTCTCTCTTCACCTCTCACAGTCTTTCATACTTGTTTGTTGACTATAGCTGGATTATTTTACTTGATAGGAGGGATCTGGAAGAGATAATCTTTCTTGGTAGAGCTAAAAATCCTGAACTCTTCTTTAACATCATTTTTATTTTCTTTTTTTTCTGTTATATTTATAACTATGTCACTGAAATATTGAAAGTTAAATTTTGAACTGTCTTCCAAAGGATGTGTTTTGCAAATCTTCCTTTCTTAATATTTATCATAAGGTGTGCATATTTTTTTCATACATTGATCTTATTTTTTAGTCATAGAATGAGCATAATTACTTTCTTAGGTTCTGCTTTAATATATATGTTTGTATCTTAAATGTCCCCAGAAGGTCTATATGTTAAAAGATCAGTTCTGAGTTTGACATTGAAAGGTGGTGAAAATATTTTAAGAGGTAGAACCTAGTGGGATATTTTAATTCATTGGGTCATGCCCTCCAAGGGATTGTGGGATAATGGTCTCTTAAATTCTCTTTCTTTACTTCTGGCTACTATGTACTTCCCATCGTGATATTGCTTCACCACAGGCCCAAAATCAATGAGGCCAACTGATGAATTGAAACCTCCAAAACAAGATACAATAAAATTTTCCCTAAGTTGATTATCTCAAGTGTTTTGTTATAGTAACAGAAAGTTAACAAAATATGCATATTAGTTTTAGAATCAACTTGTTTGTAATGGATGTAATATGCTGTAATTAACATTCACATTCTATAGAAATTTAAAAATTTAATTGTATTTTATATAAAAATACATAATTTTATGAGCACCTATAGCATGATATTTTTCAAAATAAAACTGTGTATTTTCCATATGAATGCTGCCAATTGTTTCTTCTTACTCCTACAAAAAATGTGAGACATCTCTACTTAATTATAGGGGCCACTACATAGATAAGAACTTTTCTCTGTCTACTAACAAGCAAAATTGTTAAGAGTAATACAATACTGAGAACAGATGTTTCAATAGTCATTCAAAAACCTGATCATTAATTTCCATCTGGTCAGAAACAATACACTGAAGACTGACTATGGCTTTTCTCACCATTAAAGATAGACAGTGGTTAAGAATATACCATATCAGTCAGTGATAATTTGTTTAATTTTATTAAGAGATAAAATGGCAATTATATAATATCATGGTGGCAAATATGACACAGGATTTATTTCATGAGGTGAGGTGCTTTAGTGGTAAATTTCCTACATGATAAAATTCAGTACTGGAGAATTCTGCGTGACTGCTATGCCATCTGTTTGCAGATGAATGTATGATAATTGAGTAATGGAAATTTTAAAGGAGATAATCCAGCTGTTCTACATTTGTCCTTTTTGACCAGAAGTTAAATTATTGCATTATATCTCTCCACAATTACATTTGTTTCCACTGGAGTGTGACCTTGTAGATGGTAGCATCTTCAGTAATTAGGTGATAAGAGATTGTGTTCATAAAAATTTTGGACTCATGGTAGGTCAAACACACCAGTGGCACGGATTTAAATCTAAGAGCAATTCCATTTTACATCAGTCAGTATTCTGGAACCCTTAACAACATCTAATGCCTAGAAATAATTTGACAGTAAAGGGAAGTTTCACTTGCCATGATGGCAGAATATACAGACAACCAGTTATGCCTGTGCTAGATGTTTATTTTTCCCTGTGCTTCTATTTAGCATGTGATGTGTATAAAAATACCTGGAGAGTGATTCACACTATCACTGTGATTATAGATCAGAAAAAGAAAGAGTATTGCTTTTTGAAAGAATTTTCTATGAGATACTGGTAATAAAAGGTTTAAATGTTTAAACCTTTCTCTGATAATAAACACACAAAGATATTATCATTAGTCATTAGGAAAATGTAAACCAAAACTATGAGATACTACTTAACATTCATAAGGATGAGTAATCAAAATGACAGAGAATAACAAGTGTTGATGAGGACATGGAGAAATCGCAGCCCTCATATGCTGCTGATGGAGATTTTAAATAGAGTCACTCTCTTCAAAAACAACTGGGCAAGACCTCAGACTGTCAGATAATAAGTTGCTATAGGACACAGCAATACTATATTTACATGTATACTCAAGGTGATGTATGTAAGTGAAAACATACATATACACAGAAACCTTAAGATGAATGTGTATAGTAGCATTATTTATAGGATAAACTTGAAAACAGATTTTCAAGGGCTAAATGGATAAATTACATGTGATGTGCCTAAATGGAAAACAGTAACTCACAATGAGGAAGAATAAGGTAGATTTCAAATCTATTAAGGAGAAACCCACCACATTATGCTAAGAGGAAGAAGTCAGCCACAGAAATCCACATACTGCACAATGCCTTTTATACAAAATACCTAGAATAAATAAATCTAAAGAAATAGAAAGTAAATCATGGGTTTCCTAAGGCTTGAGTTTAGGGATGGAGGATATGGAAATTGGCTGCTAATCATTATTATGTTTCTTAGGTGATGATAAAAATTTTCTAAAATTAGCTTAAAAAGTGTGTGGACAATTCTGAGTATATTAAAACCCTAAACTGTACGCTTTCAGGAGATTTTATGGTGTGCAAGTTAATAACTGAATAAGGCTGTTAAAATGAAATAATACTAACAACGTAATACTGAAAATGAATTTGACTAATTATCAAAGATTCTTTAAAATAAATTCTACCTTATAAATGTTTATAAGTTTGAAAGAGTTTGCCCAGAGACCAAGGTATGTTCAGAGGTGTGGTTGGGCCCTGCTGTTTAATGTCCTACCTTTCTAGCAATTACTGTGAATAATAAGTTACCTGAATTATACTTTTGGACTGATTTGGAATGCCCTCATGAATGCCAGCTGCCTTATTGGTTTACCAGTTATCAGGTGGTAAGCATATAATATATGTGTAAATATGTTTGCACATGGTAAATGCATTTACTTTTCTAGGTCACTATTCAAAGGACTTATATAATTGATGTATCTTCTCCCATGCCCTATGTCCAGCCTCTTGTTAATATCTATAGTGAAGTCTTATGATTTTATATGCCTTGCAATCTGCTCTGGTTTGGTTCTGTTTTGACTATCTCCCAAGATTTTATGTGTTGAAATTTAATTCCCATTGAAAAATATTAAAAGGGTGGAAACTTAATCTGATTGTGGTATACAGAGGTGAAGCCTTTTGGTGACAGTTTGAATTAGATAAGGCCATCAGGGTGGAGCTACCATGATTTAATTCTAGAAAGTTTAGAGAAAAAGAGAAAGGGGTGGGGGGAGAAAAAAGAAACATGAACACACAAGATCTTGCAGTATGATGCCCTGTACCACCTCAGTACTTGTCCAGCAAGAAGGTCATATCCAGATGTGGCTCCCTGACTTTGGACCTTCAGATCATGAGATAAACCTCTTGTCTTCATAAAGCTCCCAAGCCTCAGGTATTTCTTCATAGTAAGGAAAAATGCACTAACATTATACCAATTACGAATAAAATTTTAACTTTCTCATAAAAGAAGAGGGACTCAGTCACCCTGGACATCTTTTCCAGTTCTACATCATACTGAAATGGTTCAATTCAGTGGCCAAAATAAAAACTAAAAGGCATCTGTTCCACCTAGTCTACTGGGCCCCCAACTTCCAGGCTGCTTCCTTTGAAAAGATCCCCAAATATTTGTCTACAAACTTAAAGTGACCCATTGGATGGTGTGGGTGTTTCCCAAAAGTCCATTTGTTGAAAGTTTGGTCCCAGGATAGCTGCTATTGGGAGGTGGTGGAAACTTTAGGAGATGATGTCTAGTTGGAGGATGTCCTTAGAAGGTAGTTCTTATAAGACTCCTTGGTAATTCTCATGAAAGAATTGTTATAAAATCCTGAGTTTGACCATACCCTTGCTTTCTCTGCTCTTAGTTAAAGGTGTAATCATTTTCTTGCTCCTGCTTGTACAGCTGCAGGTGCCCTCTGCTTCATGAAGTGATGTAGCCAAGGGGTGGCTTCTGAAACTGAGTTTTGCTATTATATATATATTTGTACTGTACGCCTCCAAAACTGAACTAAATGAATCTCTTCTCGCTATATAAAGTCAGCTGCCTTAAGTGTTTCTTAGTTATAATATGAAGCTGACAAATATAAACCCACACCCTGATCTTTTAAAAATAGAAATAGTTGTCATGAACTCTTTTCTTTCTTTGCTTGACTCTTTATTCCTGCTTCACATGACCTGGGCTCAGAGAACTGCCCTCATGATCCATTAGATCTCCTTTTCTAGGATCTGTAAATAAGATTCCTGAGCTTCTTTCCTATTGTGGTGGGACATTGAATACTTGTACCTTCTATCTGAAAGACTAGGAGCTGCTCCAGGCCAGGTTTCCCTAGACACTAGGAAGATTACAATATTGGACTCCCAGCAGAGGAGCAGCAATTAGGCAAGCATAAACTGGATGTGGAGCAGAGAAGAGACACAAGGGTGTCAGTATAAATTAAGTTTACAATGTGGGAGGTTAGCAGGTTGGTCAACTATGCTTTAGGCTGCCTGCCAGGCTAAAGAAGTGTCCTTCCTTATCCAATTCTCCTTCATTTCTTTTTAGACAGATTGCTAATCACTCTGGTACTGGAACCCCAATTTAGTTAGGTACTCTCAAAACACCACCATTTTATTTTATGTTTCAGGGGCATATTTTTATATTTATCTTTAAACTGACATAGGATTTTATGTATAACATGATATTTTGAAGTATATATATATATACATTGTGGAATAGCTAAATCCAGCAATTACCTCACTTACTCGTATTTGTGGTGTGAACAGTCAACATCCATACTCTTAGTATTTATCAAGAATACAATAAATCATCATTAACTATGCTCTGCAATAGACCTCTTAAGGTTATTCCTCCTATTTAATTGTAATTTTTGTGTCCTTCAACCAATATATCCCCACCCCCATTATTACACTTCCCGAGCCTCTCCTAACCTTCATTCTACTCTTTACTTCAATGAAATCAACTCTTTAGAAGTTCCACCTATGTGTGACTCATAGTATTTGTCTTTCTGTGCTTGTGTCATTTCACTTAGCATAATGTCCTCTAGGTTCATCCATATTGTCACAAATGATGGGATTTTCTTTTTATGCTTTCTTTTTATGCTCTCTATATATAGAATATGTCTATATACACATGCAACATGTATTACATATTTTATTTACTCAGTCATTGATGGACACATAGATTAATTCCACTATTCACTATTGTGAATAGTGCTGCAAAAAACATGGGAGTGTAGATGACTTTTCAACATACTGATTTCATTTTCTTTTTATGTATATTCAGTAATTGGATTGCTAGATCCTATGGTAATTTTATTTTTAATTTTAGAGAACCTTCTACACGTATTTCCTTATTGGAAGTACTAATTTGTGCTCCCAACAGCAGTGTGCCAGTGTCCCTTTTCCCCCACATCTTCATCAGGACTTACTATCTTTGGTTTTTGCAATCACAACCAATCTTACAAGAGTGAGTGAGTTTCTCATTGTGATTTTGACTTGCACTCCCTGGTGGTTAGTGATTCGGATCATCGTTTTTCTTGCACCTGCTCTGTGTCTACTTTTAAGAAATGTCTATTCATATCTATTGCCCATTTTAAAATCTGGTTATCTTCCTGCTATTGAGTTTTTTGAGTTCCTTTAAAATTTTTTGGTATCAAACCTATAACAGATGTACAGTTGGTGAATGTTTTCTCCCATCCTGGAGGTTATTTGTTTACTCTGTTGACTGTTTTCTTTGCTGTATAAAAATTTTTTAGTTTGATATAGTCCTATTTGTCTATTTTTGCTTTGGTTGTCTGTGATTTTGAAGTCATGACCAAAGAATAATTGCTCAGCTCATAGAAATGGTGCTTTTCCCCTTTATTTTCTCCTATAAAAGTTTCATAGTTTGGGGTCTTACAGTTAAATTTTAATACATTTGGAATTTATTTTGTATATGAAGAGGCTGATTATATTCTTATACATCTGGATATTCTCTTTTACCCAATATTATTAATTGAAGAGATGTTCTTTCCCCATTTTGTGTACTTGGCACTTTGTAAAACATCAGCTGGATATAAATGCATTTATTTTATTTGAACTGCTCTGTATCTATTTTATGCCACTTCCATATTGTTTTATTTACCCTATTTTTGAAGTATATTTTAAAATCAGTTGTGTGATGCCTCCAGCTTTGTTCTTTTTGTCATGATTGCTTTAGCTATTTTGGCCTTGAGTGGTTCCAAATCATATGATTTTTCTTCTATTTTTATGAAAAATGTCCTTGGAATCATGATAAAAATTGCATCAAATCTTTAAATCATCTTAGATAATATACAAATATTAATAATATTAATTCTTCCAGTTCATGAACTCAGGGTACCTTTCCATTTGTTGGTCTTCATCAATTCCTTTCATCAACATTTATAGTTTTCAGTGTAGAGTTATTCACTTAAATTTATTCCTAAATATTCTATCTTAATACTTTTTTAGCTATTGCAGATGGAGTTATATTCTTGATTTCTTTTTCAAATAGTTTTTATTATCTCATGAAAAACAAAATTATTGACTTTTTAGTGTAATTTTTATGTCCTGCAACTTCACTGAATTGCTTTGTAGTTCTAACAGCTTTTTAACTCATGAATTATTTAAATCACCTTGCCTAGATCTGGGTTCCTGGGAGACACTTTTCCCCCATTCTATCCACAAATGACTGAAATATATCCAACTGAATCTTGAAGTGTAAAAATATGAAAATGGATAAAATTATTTGTTAAAACCAAGAGTTATATTTGTAGCCACCTTTGATCCTAGTTCTTGAAGTTAGAACCTGATGACATTATTTAATGTCGTCTCATATATCTAAGATTCACCTTTTCTATAAAAATACATCAAATAAGCAGTAAATGAAAATGAAAGAATAGACAACTCTACATATATTTAATATCCTTTTTACTTGAACATAAATTTTATCTTTATTTTGTAAAAAAGAAACATTTACAGTTGTTTGGCATCAAATATGTAGCTCACAAATATAATATAAAATAACTGAATTCTCTAAAATAACAAGGCACTTTTAAATATGACAATTAAACTCATAAAAATGATTAATCAACCTTCCTTTCTCATGCACATTTAGCCATAAGATGGCAGTATCATATTGCTGCTTCATAATTATTTTCTTTATTATTTGTTTTGGAGTAGTAATAAAATTTTGCTCCAAACTGCAAACACACACATACAGATTAAATACTATATGCACATTTAGGTTTTCATTTATCTTTATATCACATGTAATAAGGGCCATTTCTTGCTGAGTATAGGTCATAGATGAGAAATATCATTATCATTATTTGCTCACATAAATGTAAATAATATAATTAAAAGATACTTGTTCTCAAGTATTACTTTTACTACTCAAGCAGTGGTATAAAATGCATTTGAAGTTTTAAATATAATTTCTAAATATTGTTTGTTTGCTTTTATAATATATTATAATTAATCATTTTTAAACAATCCAAGTAGCAACTATAAAGAGTTTTATTCCACCACAATTAGTCCGTGTCTCTTTTTCTCTCTCCCTCTCTCTGTCTTTGTTGGCCAAAAATACCCTAGAAAAGTCATGTTATCATTTTAACTTTAAATTTAATAGCTGACTTAAAATAAACAGTACTACTATGGATAGTATTTTTGTCAATTCCACAAATGTATATGTCATTATTATGTTTACTTTTATCAATTTTCATGTGTTTGGGAGGATTAGACAGGAGAATATACCAAAATTTACAGGGGAACTTTTCCAAACTACTTTTACTACCCTCTGATTTTGCCATCAAATGAGGTAAGTTTTAGGGTATAACTTGAAAACTCTTACACATTTTGTAAGCATCCCCTTCCTTATGCCCAATGACATAGATAGGCAGTAACATACTGAAGATTTTTCAATATCTCTTTTACACTTATGTTTCTATATCCAAAAATTCTTAGAATACAAGCGTCGTTAACAGTTTCCCTCCTAATACTCACAAAAAGGACTGTAACATAATTATGATCCCTATTTTATACATGCAGAAACTGGAGGCTGAATAGTTTGATATCTGTGTGTATGTCTATTTGCATATACCTTATTCTTTTACCTTTTTATAATTCCTTTTTTCATTGTTTCTTTTCATTTTTCCTTTTCCCTCTTTTCTCATCTCTCATCTTTTTCTTTCCGTCTTTTCTTCCTTCATTTCAATTACATATATTGAGCTCTTAGAATTTGTTAGTTACCAGATTAATTCCTAAGTGTGGGTTTTCTTTACTCAGTCTAAAGTTGACACATAAAATTGATGATGTAGGATTCTGCAATGTTACTTCTAGGTATTAATAGAAGAGTTTAAAATCAAGATCTTGCAGAGACATTTTTACTCTTATGTTCATTGCAGCATTATTTATAATAGACATGCACACTACACACACACACACACACACATACACACATCTACAGATGAATGTCTGAAGAATGTCATATATACACATGCACAATTGATACTATTCAGATATAAAAAGAAAGGAATATTGTCATGTGCTGTAACATGGAACAATCTTAAGGACATCATACCAAGTGAAATGAGACACTTGTGGAAGTACAAATACTGCATGATTTCATTTATATGAGATATCTAAATTAGTCAAAGTTATAGAGACTGTGGTATATATATGCAATAGAGTATTATTCAGCCATCAAGAAGAATAAAATTATGGCATTTGCAGGTAAATGGATGGAGTTGCAGAATATCATGCTAAGTGAGATAAGCCAATCCCAAAAAAAACAAAGGCCAAATGTTTTCTCTGATAAGTGGATGCTGATCCATAATGGGGGGTGGGGAGGGGGTAAGGTAAGAATGGAAGAAGGATGGATTGTGTAGAGGAAAATGAGGGGTAGGGAGGGGGCAGGGGGAAGGAAAGATAATGGAATGAGACAAACATCATTACTCTATGTATATGTATGATTACACAAACGGTGTGACTCTACTTTGTGTAGAACCGGAAAAATGAAGAATTGTACTCCATTTGTGTACAATGAATCAAAAAAACAAATAAAATCCAAGAGGAGGGAAGACCTCCTGTTGGCCCACTGGGGGTTTCAGCGTGTTTTGTGTGCTTCCAAGGGCTGATCAGACAGCAGGTGCACAGGCTGGGTGGAAGTAGGGGAACTAGAGAATGGACTGCTGAAGCATGTGGAAGTCTTCCATACACATACCTACGTTCAGACACTTCTCATTATTCCAGCAGAGCTTATCTGGTTGGTGGACATTCCATGGCCCCTTCTCACTTCCTGGTTGTCCTTTTGCATTGCTCCATGTATGTTAGCACCTGAAAGCAAAGTGATTTTCCAAATTAACCTTTTTCTTTTCCCTCAGTAGGTGTAGTTAAATGTTTGTTGTGGAAAGAAGACTATCATAGATGACAAGAACATTTTTTCATGGTACTTCTGGTCCCTTTATTAGACAATTGCTGATGAAGAGCACAGATCACACTGGAGCTCACCCCTAAAATATGTAATTGTTAATTTTCACAATCAAGAATGGGTTTGTAAATTGGGAACTATGCACACGTACTTTCCCAGAATGTTCTTATAGCAGAACTTTGTTTCTTGTTTGACTGCTGAGGTTTTTAGGTGAGAGTGGTTAAGTGTATTCTTTAAAATGGTATGTATTATGTATCTCCAGTTTGACCTTTTTACAGATGTGAAGGATTATCCATATAAATCATCTTATATTGGATACTATTTGAATATATTAAGCAGTTGCTAGTTCTTTCTAAGTTAAATACACACTACCCAGAAGACCTGAGTCATTCTTAAAAAAAAAAAATGACTCAGGTAGAGTGTAGAGTTGTAGAGTTGTGGTGGGTTGTCAGGGTCTCCATGAGGAGGAAGGGAGAAATGAGTCGATGTCCAGTGGGTATAAAGTTGCAGTTTTTCGGGGTACAAATTTCTAGTGGTCTATTGTACAAAATGATGTTGCTGGGCATGGTAGTGTGTTCCTAAAATTGTAGATGTTCAGGTCATGGGAAAGTACAGAGGAGTGTAAGTCGTATGAGTGAGCACACTCCTCAGGATGATAAAGACTCTCTGTTTCTCTTAGGAACATTCTGCAACTCCTCTGTCCTTGAGCCATGGAAATATTATCTTTTTATAAAAACATTTGGTACTAGTGGACTCTGAGAAGCAAGCAAGTTATACGCTCTGCACATGCTCAAAGCCAACTGCACTAATGTAACCTAATGTAACTTGGTATAATCTTGGAATAGATAATAAAACAGAACTGGCTTTCCCATGGGGAGCCACTTCTTGCTATATGCAAGCCTGTGTGCTTGCCTCTTTATTTGCTCACCCTTAACCTTTACATACAATGCCTGCTACTCTGGAAGCAGAGGAAGAAGGATTAAGAGTTTGAGGCCAGCCAGAGAAATAAACTAGGGTTTGTTTTATGTAATGATTTTTCTGGTGCTGATATTTCTCTGCTTCTTTGCAAGCTGAGTTATTTTAATTAGATGGTAGAAATTGTGAATTCCATGTTTTGTTTTGTTTTTATTAAATTTTTTGATACATTGAACACAAATGGAGTACCAGCAATTGTTTTTCTGGTTGTACACAAAGTAGAGTCACACCATCTGTGCATTCATACATGTACTCAGGGCAATGATGTCTGTCACACATACTGTTATTATTCTTACCCCCCAATCTCAAACCCACCCCTCCCTTCCCTCTATGCTCTCTATCCTTTCTCCATTCTTGCCATCCTTCCACCCGACATTATGCATCATCATTCACTGATCAGAGAGACCATTCAGCCTTTGGATTTTTGGGATTGGCTAATCTCACTTAGCATAATAGTCTCCAACATCATCCATTTACCTACAAATGCCATAATTTTATTCTTCTTTGTGGCTGAGTAATATTCCATTGTATATATACCACAGTCTATTTATTCATTCATCTATTGAAGGACATCTAGGTTGGTTCCACAATTTAGCTATTGTGAATTGAGCAGCTATGAACATTGATGTGGCTGCATCACTGTAGTAATTTGATTTTAAGTCCTTTGGGTATAGGCCAAGGAGTGGGATAGCTGGGTCAAATGGATCCATTCCAAGTTTTCTAAGGAATCTCCACACTGCTTTCCAGAGTGGTCGCACCAACTTGCACTCCCACCAGCAATGAATGAGTGTACACTTTTCCACACATCCTTGCCAAAACCTGTTATCGCCTGTATTCTTAATAAAAGACATTCTAATTGGGGTAAGATGAAATCTTAAGGTGGTTTTGATTTGCATTTCTCTTATAATGAGGGATGTTGAACATTTTTTCATAAATCTGTTGATTGCTTGTAGATCTTCCTCTGTAAAGTGTCTGTTCATTTCCTTGGCCCATTTATTGATTGGGTTATTAGTGTACTTGGAGTAAAGATTTTTGAGTACTTTGTAGATTCTGGAGATTAGTGCTCTATCTGAAGTGTGTGAGGCAAAGATTTTCGCCCACTCTGAAGGCTCTGTCTTCACATTGCTGATTGTTTCCTTTGCTTAGAAAAAGCTTTTTAGTTTGACTCTATCCCAATCATTGATTCCTGCTTTTATTTCTTGCGCTTTGGGAGTCATGTTAAGGAAATCTGGTCCTAGGCCAACGTGATGAAGATTTGGACCTATTTTCTCTTCTATTAGGTGCAGAGTCTCTGGTATAATTTCTAGGTCCTTGATCAACTTTGAGTTGAGTTTTGTACAGGGTGAGAGATATGGGTTTAGTTTCATTTTGCTGCATATGGATTTCCAATTTTCCCAGCACCATTTGTTGAAGAGGCTGTCTTTTCTCCATTGTATGTTTTTGGCTCCTTTGTCAAGTATGAGATACCTGTATTTATGTGGGTTTGTCTCTGTGTCCTCTATTCTGTACCATTGATCAACCTGTCTGTTTTGGTGCCAATACCATGCGTTTTTGTTGCTATTGCTCTGTAGTATAGTTGAAGGTCTGGTATTGTGATACCCCCTGCTTCGCTCTTGCTAAGAATTGCTTTGGCTATTCTGGGTCTCTTATTCCTCCAAATGAATTTCATGACTGCTTGCTCTATTTCTATGTGATCCATCATTGGGATTTTAATTGGAATTGCATTGGGAATTTGTATAGCACTTTTGGAAGTATGGCCATTTTGACAATATTAATTCTGCCTATCCAAGAACATGGGAGATCCTTCCATCTTCTCAGATTCTCTTTAACTTCTTTCTTTAGTGTTCTGTAGTTCTCATTGTAGAGGTCTGTCACTTCTTTTGTTAGATTGATTCCCAAGTATTTTATTTTATTTGAGGTTATTGTGAATGGGGTAGTTTTCCTAATTTCTCTCTCAGAGGATGCATCACTTATGAATAAAAATGCATTAGATTTATGAGCATTAATTTTATATCCTGCTACTTTACTGAATTCATTAATGAGTTCCAGAAGTTTTCTGGTGGAATTCTTAGGGTCTTCTAAATAGAGAATCATGTATCAGCAAAAAGGGATAGTTTGAGTTCTTCTTTTCCTATTTGTATTCCTATAATTTCTTTGGTCTGTCTAATTGCTCTGGCTGGATTTTCAAGAACAATGTTGAATAGTAGTGGCAAAAGAGGGCATCCCTGCCTCGTTCCAATTCTCAGGGGGAATGCTTTCAATTTTTCTCCATTTAGAATAATGTTAGCTGTGGGCTTAGCATAGATAGCCTTTACAATGTTAAGGAATGTCCCCACTATCCCTATTTTTTCTAGTGTTTTGAGCATGAATGGGTGCTGTATTTTATCAAATGCTTTCTCTGCATCTATTGAAATAATCATGTGGTTCTTGACTTTAAGCCTTGTTGATGTGGTGAATTACATTTATTGATTTCCAGATGTTGAACCAACATTGCATCCCCGGGATGAAACCCACTTGATCATGGTGCACTATTTTTTTAATATGCTTTTGTATGCGATTTGCTAAAATTTTGTTAAAAATTTTTACATCTATGTTCACTAGGGATATTGGTCTGAAATTTTCTTTCCTTGACGTGTCCTTCTCTGGTTTTGGTATCAGGGTGATATTAGCTTCATAGAATGAGTTTGGAAGGGTTCCCTCCTCCTCTATTTCATGAAATACTTTGAGGAATATTGGAATGTGCTCTTCTTTGAAGGTCTTGTAGAACTCGGCTGTGAATCCATCTGGTCCTGGACTTTTTTTTGTTGGTAGGCGTTTGATGCCTTCTTCTATTTCATTGCTTGAAATTGATCTATTTAAGTTGTGTATGTCCTCTAGATTCAGTTTGGGTGGCTCATATGCCTCTAGGAACCTGTTGATATCTTCGAGGTTTTCTATTCTGTTGGAGTAAAAATTTTCAAAGTAACTTTTTTTATGTTTTGTATTTCAATAGTGTCTGTTGTAATATTTCCATTTCCATCACGAATTTTAGTAATTTGGAGTTTCTCTCTCCTTCTCTTGATTAGCTAGGCTAAGGGTTTATCAATTTTGTTTATTTTTTCAAAGAACCAACTTTTTGTTTTGTCAATTTTTTGAATTGTTTTTGTTTCAATTTTATTG
>JAJEJO010050753.1:275194-296673 GCA_020662805.1 Glaucomys volans | reverse complement strand
AGGAAAAGTAATGAATACATCACATGAATAAATATTTAAATCATAAAACAATGAAAACCAAGCACAACTGTCCACTCAATAAGACAGTTGAGTATTGTTGACAACCCAATTTAATCACACTTGGTTTACTTTGCTAAAGAATGAGGGCATGTTGACCAAGGAGGTAAGTGTAGGCCCTGCTGGAGCTCAGCATGCCTCTTCACATGGTTCATCCATCTCTGTTCCATATAGACAACACTTGTCCTATTCTCTCTTGATTGCTTAGTACTTTGGAATAAATTAAGATCGCAAACGTGACATGATACACCCCCAAAATGTAGATTATTCTGCAAGTCATTGAATTCAGGAAATAAAACACTGAAATACTTATTTTCCCATTCACAGAAGCCACAAACTTGTTCTCTTTCTAAACCAGTTGAAGAGAGAAAATGTTAGAAAACTGCCTTGAATTGACTTTGCATATGTTTTCAATGCCCTACAAATGACAGTAGGTCTCTATTTCTGTGTATTTCTTTGATCCAAAGGGGAAGAGTAGATAAAAGAGCAAATCCCCCAGAGGATAGAGCTAAAGAAAAAGCAGTGGAATCTCAGTTTTCCATAGCTGTATCTACCCATAAGACTGTACAATTTAGTACAGAAGTATAGTTTAAATTTTGACTCTGGGATTACTAGAGATAAAATTGAGGAAATGATTGAATTTCTGAAAACTGTTTCCAATCTATAAATCAGAATGAACAGAAGTTACTTGTGTAAGTTAATGGGAAGATTAAATAAAATATTTGGGTAAAATATGTGGCATGTAGCAAGCATCAATTAAATGGTAGCTACTACTATCTAACAACTAGGGGAAAAGGGAAGAGAGAAATTTCCATAATGATAACAGGACTAATAGCAGCCAATAGTTAACATGTGTCAAGCACTTTCCATGTAGCAATACAGCTAATTCTCACAACAACCTTAAGTGTTAGGTAATGTTATTTTCACGGGTTTGATGGAGGCTAATAGGTGTGAAATCTAGTTTAAATTTGGAGCTCCTTAACCCTCTATTAGAATCTGTACTATAAATGTCTCTTTATCTCTAGATTATGAACTATTCAATGACAGAAACCATACCTGTGTACTTCCAGGTTTGCCTGGCTTACATAAAGGTGCAATAAACTTTCTGCTCAGTAGGTGTGGAAATCAGTACCACACTGAACATAGAAATTTACTTCATTTAAGATTTTAGTGACTACAAAGAAATGGGTTAATTTCATCATTTATAGTATATAACCCCATACTGGGAGATCAGAGTTCAATGGCAGTTATCAAGATCTTCAACACAGACTTCACACGAGCCTGTGCATTATGTTGTCACTTAAGACCCCCACTGCGGATCTAGCGTTTTCATCATTTTCTGCGATTTTTATGTACCCATCTACTCAGCAACAACACAGTCCAGTCCTTTCATGTGTTCTGTTCAAGGCCTGTGTCCACATAATAAACCAAACTGAACTCATAGAGATTTGAACAAACCATTGGACAATGGAAATAATGAAGGACTGACCACAGTCTGAGGAGCCCAGTTAAGAGACCACAAACATGATTGGAGTCAGATACGTTGGGATTTATAGTCAGCAAATTGTAAGCAATAAAATAGAATGCCTACTAGCAAGATGTCCTCACGGTAATGTTCTTTTCTGCATTAGGAAAGCAAAGAAAGCAAATACCAAAGAACATTCAAAATTGTTACAATAAATCTCTTTGTACCACTTTAATAATCTTCTTTAAAACAGCATTTCTTAAATTTAGTGAATTGCCTTAAAGATATTTCAGGGATGAGTCAGGGAATAAGTGACATTTGCACAATATTTTCTAATTATGTGAGTATTTTTAAAAGAGCACTTTGACATAACTTTAAACCTTTCATATATAATTGGTCTGTGGCCTGGGGTATTTAGCCTTTTAAGTCATCACTTCTTTGGCTTATGAAAATGTTATGTTGTTCAGGAATGTGTTTTGATATTGCAGCAAAAACATGAAATAGTAAAGTCCATGATTTCCTTTATATTCTACACTTCAGTGTACAAGATGACCTGCATTTAAAGGGACTCTACATATGCTAATAGTTGCCAATAAGCTTTTCATCTGGGATAAATGCAATCTTCTTAAGGGAGAAATTTTGATTGCTATTTGCAATCAAAATCCATGTTAACACCTCTCTCTCTCTCTCATTCTCTCTCTTTCTCTCTTAAAAAGGAATGTTTTAAGTGTCTTAGCATAATTTTGAAATAAATGTCAAATATTGATTTCTATATGATAATACAAAGACAAAGTTTAGGGTGAGTGAGATTCTATAAAGTGTATTACTCATGTTATGTTAGAATGCTCTAGAATTAATGCATTATTCTCTGGGAAATATTTTTAGAAGAGGCAATTTAAGAAAGACTATTATTTGTTGTACAGTATCAGCTTCACATTCTGAATTGGAGAAAGTGGAATTTAGACATCTCACCATGACTAAGATAATAAAACATGGCAAAGTGAAATCAAGACAATATTCTAGGCACTGCATCCATGTGTATGTGTGTGTGTGTGTGTGTGTGCAATGATTAAGATATATTGGAGGTAGCTGGAGGCAATTCAAGTCGACCAACAAGGATATAAGTGCATAAGTAAATGCAAAGTTCTGTAAATATGAACACCAGCTTCCTGACTGTTATGGTTTAGATAGGAGGTGTCCCCCAAAAGTTAATGCAGGAAGACTCAGAGGTGAAATGATTAGATTTTGAGAGCTGTAACTTAGTCAGTCCATCCTGGTTTTGAGGGACTAACTGGGTAGTAACTGTAGGAAGGTGACTGGAGGAGTGGGTCACTGGGAGTGGGGTATGCACTGGAAGGGTTCATCTTCCCTGTGGCCCCTACCTTCTCCTCTCTGATTCCAGGAGGTGATGAGATAAGTAGCTTTCCCCATCCCCTTGGTGCCCAGGGGATGGAACCAGCTAACAATAGACTCAACCTCTCAGATCCTGAGCCAAACTAAATTTTTCCTCCTCTAAGTTGTTTTTATAGGGTATTTCAGTCACAGTGACAAAAGACTAATTACACTGTCTGTCTAAAGTACATGTCCATCCACTAAGAAATAAAAAACAGGAATAATAAAATAATAAAATACCCTACTGTTGAAAGGTGAGATAAAGATGAAAGGGAGGAGTCTACATCTTTTCTGTGGAGAAAAAAAAGACAAAGTAGGGTCTTACCAAGGCGTAAGTTTTTACTAATTTTAAGAATACTCATCAAGATATTTTTGGAATAAATTTTAGTTTCCTAAAATCAAGGATGACCTATGGTTTCCTGTGATTTTCAAAACCTGGTGTCAGCTTTATTCTGGGGTTAAACATGTCAACTCTCTGAACTTCAAGGAAGGCCAGAGTGGGTTGTATAAAGACAGAATTCACAGGTACCATGTTTAGATGAAATTAGGTAATAAAAGAATAAAGGAAAACAGAATTTCCTAACAGCAGGGTCTCACCTGGGAACATAATTGCTGATGGCTATGGAACCCTACTCCCTCCACTTATTACCCCCACACCCAGCAGAGAATGGTAGAGCTGAGGTCTTTGGCACAGCTGAAACATACAGGCAATGTTTGCTTGAGTGCAGATAGTTTATTAGCATTGGTTTGATTTCCAATTAAAATATAAGTTTGGTAACACAATTTATGGCAAAATGGATAAAAATTTCAACCCATAATCACATGTATGCATGAATTCTCCATTTTTCTATACTTCAAATCAATTCCTATTCTAAACCCTATTCTACCAAGGTGGTAGACACAGTCTCTCTTAAGATTTGCTTCTTTCCTTTCCTGATGATTATTTTTTAATTCAATAACACGTACTAATTTCCTCTTTCCACATTTTTATTGGTGGATTATAGCTGAACATAATGATGGGATTTGTTGTTGCACATTCGTACATGCACACAATGTAACAATATAATTGGGCCAATATCACTGTCCAGCACTTCCTCCTCCCTCTCTGCCTCCCACCTGTGGTCCCTTTCCTCTGCTAATCTCCCTTTGATTTTCATAAGACCCCTCCAACACACACACACTTTTCTTTTCCTTTTTCCTCTCTAGCTTCCACATATGAGAGAAAACATATAACCCTTGACTTTCTGAGTTTGACCTATTTTGTTTAACATAAGGGTCTCAAGTTCCATCCAATTTCCTGAAAATGGCACAATTTCATTTTTTAAAATTCTTACAAGTCTGAAACTGTGGAGATGTTCCTCTGGATGTCATCTGTACTTGACCTATACAGCTAGGTATACATTTCTGTACCCCTGGACTCCTGAGGTAGAGTGGCTCTCTGCACACTCCTGCAACAGGATCAAGAGAAGCTGTGTCATTGTGTTTCTTCCATGTATTGCTGGGACTAATCATATTCAGAGAGACCATGTGAGGCCTCTGCACAGATTTCTCTAGAAACCGCTTTACCACATCCCACAGCTGTTGCTCAAGTTTCCCCACTTCTTCAGAGAGAAGGCATAGGGTCACTTTATCTGGAATATACCAATATTTATCCTGTCATGATCCTCCCTTTCAATTCACATCACCCCAGTCCAGAAAAACTTCCTGTCTCACAACAGTATTTCTTAACCTCAGCACTACTAACATCTTGGGCAGATACTATGTTGTGTTGGGGAGGGAATGGGGACTTCCTTTATATTGTAGGATATCTAGCAGAGTTCTTGGCCCTCTACACAATAGGTACTTGTAACATTCTCTCTCTCACTCATGATAGTAAACAACGTCTCTGGACTTTGCCAAATGTCCCATGATGCGGGGAGCAGGGATGGCAAAATCACCTCTCTTGAGAACTACTATTCTAAAAAAAGGTCTTTTTTCTAGTTTGACTTCTTTCAAGTATTTTGTTTGGGCTCTAAATCCTTGCAGTGCCCTGGGGGGTCATATCACATTAGACCCTGGGGCAAGGCAAAAAATAGTAAATATATATATATTTTAAATCTTTCCATAGTTGGATGTCATGGTGCACACCTGGAACCCCAGCAACTTGAAAGGCTGAGGTGAGAGGATCACAAGTTTGAGGCCAGCCTCAGCAACTTAGGGAAACCATGTCTCAAAATAAAAAATAAAAAGGACCAGGGATGCAGCTCAATAGTAAAGTGTCCCTGGGTTCAATCCATGGACAAAAACTTAGAAATAAAAAAATCTTCCCTAATAGTACTACTTTTTCATGACCTATAAAAAGTCCTTTCTGCTAAGTAAATGGATAAGAGAGCTTGCATAGAAACCCCATCAGAACTATTGTATTGTTTTACTTATTAGTTTATAAGTAGATGGAGAGCAAATAAGACAACCTCGGTATTGAGAGGTAAATAATCATAATCCTTTATTAATCAAGTAATAAATCTATTATAAAATATTTCAGAAAGTAAAATAGTATAAAGATAATCTAATAAATAACTGCATGTCCACCATCTTCTTTAAAAAGTAAACTGTTACTACTACAGCTGAAACCCTGGAGGATCCTGCCTGATTGGAGTCTGCTTGTAGCCACTATTTTGAATTTGGTGGTGAGACACAATCACATGGAAGTCAACCGTAGTGACCTGCATAACTACTACACTACGCGATACCTTGGATCTTGCTATTGTAGAAATTTTAAAATGTTAAATATTCAAAGAGATTTAGGATAATGAACTTTGGTTTATTCAAAGTGAAAAATCTGCCAATGCTCTGATAAAACAGAATTATAACTAAGAAAAAATATCCAAAATACCTAGCTATTTCTCTGAGGCACAAATTAATTTCAGGCCCGTTCTTCGTTTTGTTTATGGAGTCCTTCCCATATTCCAAGCTGCCTATCGAAGGAGGAAAACATCTGGGTGTAGAGTGTGGGTCCCAGAGCCCTCCATTCTCGCTGCACTTTTCTCCTTTCCTGCTGCTTTTCCCATTTGTTCTTTGTAATGAAGTCACATTATGGCTGGAATTCAAACTCTGGTTTAGAAGAGAAATGTGATGTCGCAGAACAATCATTATTAACAGTCAATCCCATATTAATTTTTACAAGATAAGAATCACTGTCAAAGGATAATTATGTGTTTTTTTTTAATATCAGTAAAGTGATAAAATTTCTAGGGAATAAAAATACATGGAATGTATCAGAACATAACCTGTAGAGTTGGACATGAAAAAATTAAAAGGTAACAACCCTAAATATTGCCTATAGAAGCTATTTAATAGTGACCCAGGGAAATAATGTGACCATGTGAAAAGAGAATGTTTCCAATTTGTACTCCAAGTAGGAATTAAAGTTTCTGGCTAGCTTCTTTCTGTTTGTACATGATACTGAGAACTCTCACAGCAGAGCTTGGGAAGAAAGCACTGGCTAGATAAATGGGGGATTGTAAAATCACACCACTATTTTCCACAATAACAAGTATTGTGTAATATTTTGCAGATTATATTGAAAGGGAAGCAAAACATTTCAAGGCTATGCAATAATAAAGACTTAACTCAATAAGTGATCGTTGAAATTTGATCTTTTAATAAATGTATAATCATTTATTAAAAAAGAATTATCAAGGATTATTAAATATTGGCCTGGAAGCAAAAACTACACCTCGCTGCAGAGGTAGTGTAAGAAAGAAGCAGCACAGAACATTCAGAAAGGATCAGAGTCAGTCTAAGTGCTGCTCCTTTAGATACTCCCAGGAGGGATCAGCACTCTCCTCAGGAAGAGCGGAATTAGAAATACAGAAGAATTTACTATATACTTGAGTTTTTTCAGTATGAAAGGTATGATAAGAGTAAGCATATTTATGAGTAGTCCCCATGTTTCTTGTTTCCTCCTCCATTTCTGGATGGAATTAGAGTCTTCCTGGGTCTTTATCTTCTGGCTGAAGGACAGAATGTAGAGAGGTTTGGAAGGAGCCAAAAACCTACATTAAATTTCATTTAAAAATACAGGAAAATACTTTTACTGGAAAGTGCATCCAAGAAAAGTCAATTGAAATCAAAAGCTAAAGGACAGAATGGATAAAAAGAATTGAAAGAAAAGCTGAATGAGACAAGACTAAAAGTTTTGTTTTTTAAGTTTTTTGATTGAAGGGAAGAGAGTAGTGGGAGGTTTAGAGAGAGAGGAAAATGAGGTAAACTTCTACCAGTTTTCTCTGTCCCAAATCATGTAATTCTCCTTTGTGATACTGCAGACAGATTTCAGCAAGTACTAATATTGCTTTCCAGCCAAAATACACCTGCTCAGGTGTGACACTCCAATGTTTGGACACTGTCCTTCAGGATGTGGCATGTGCATTCAAACAATGGCCACTATATGGTGCCAGAATATACACATGGGTTTGGGAAACAAGGCAAATACAAAGTACTGACTTCTCTGACCACCATGTCCAGTGATCCACTTGCAGATATGCTTCCAAAAACCACAATGCCAGCACTGGTAATGCAAAGGTTCTGGTTCCAAAGAAAAGAACATTGGTGCCAGGATGCATGGAAAATAATTCACTGGATCTAAAGCAACAAGTGCCACCTGATGACTGCATTCCTCATGTTCATGAACCAGCAGGTAAATAAAGGACTTATTATAGTAGGCGATATAATTGACCATAAGTCAATTCATGAGGAATTGGATGACTGACACTTATGGGACTCACGATGTTTTCATGCTATAAGAAAACAGTACATGAGCAATTTCACCAACTGTGGCTCAACCCTTCAGGACTGAAAGCCTAGGTAATCCTGTCAAGGAAACAAATTAAGTTAGCTCAGTTTCTAACCAAAGATAATGAAAATCTAGGATGGATGTGAAGGAGGGAGATGACGAATTGGAATGATGATTTAGGGACCAGCTGTAGTAGTGGTAAGAGAAGCTTGCTTCCCTAAGACTCAGTGACCAAGAAGTCTCAAGACTCAGTAGTGCAAAGGCCAGAATGTGACATTCACTTATTCGTCTTCACCTCACATACTCCAAACTTACCTCTGATTTCAGTCACAACTGTAGGGGAGATCCCTGCTCCACACAGCCTCAGATTTTCCTCATTGTAGTAGTCACCCACCTCAAGAGCACACATCTTTTTGCTTTCTGCCTTGGGGCCTCTTCAGGGCATGGGAGGCTGCCTGACTAGGGTGAAAGAAGATGGACAAGAAGCAGTGAGAGGTAATCCCCTGAGGGCAGTCCTCAAACATAGGGTAGAGGGAGGGGGTGGATACAGACTGCAGACTCCAGACCTGCAAGACAGACAATTGTAGTGTTCTGTGTGCTGCCTCAGAGCCCCAGGGAAGTAGAGACTCTGTTGCTCACAGTGGCAACTCAGTGAGACTCAGTAATATTGACTCCATTCCTCTCCATTTCACTTCTCCTCAGGTGGGTGTCTTGGATCCTCTCATCAGTCAAATACCCAAATCCTTGTCTCAGATTCTGATTTTAGGAGAATGAAAATTACAGCAGCTCTTAAGAAAAAAAACCAAAGAGGCAAAAGTCTCCTGCTAATAGAAACACCTTTTTTCCTGGGTATCCAACAGATGATATAAACATTTATTTTTCCATCTTCCAATCACCATTTAAATCAATCACCATGTTTTGTTTGCATTTCTTTGGTTCCATATTATCTTTTCCTTGGGAGAGACAATTATCCCCAACTGCTGCTTTTCATTTAGTTACCAGATGCTGAGAGTTCAGTCCCCAAAGCTCAGCCCCTCACTGTCCTTCGAGCTGTGTTACAGTAAACAAAGTTAAGACACCATCATAATTCTGGGATATGCTTAACACTTGCTCAAGAGGGTACACTTCTTTTTTTCCTCCAAGTGGCCTGATCCCTTCACAGTCCTTGTGGTTAGTGGTGTTTAGAGGTATTTGGCTATGAATTTAAACAGCAAAGTGTGGTCTGCCTTTAGAAACACCAGACAGTGAATCAGAGGCCCTTGATTCCTTTTTATGATGATGCTCAATCTGCTGGGAAACCTCCAACCCTCCCTAGATGGTTTCTCAATCTCTCATGGAGCTGCAAGGCACTTCTTTGTATCCCAGAATAAAGGAACAGCGTCAATGGCACTAAGAACTTTTTCAATAATCAGGGATGGGCCTAATTCCATTGTATTTTTTTGTGTTTGAAATCTAAAGTACATTTCTTAGCGGTTATATTTTGATGTGATTGAAAATATGCTTAACTACAAAAAAAAGAGAAAAAGAAAAAGATATTTTGTATTTCCAGTTAATAATTGAATTCTGGTACAAAGATTAATACATTTCTGAGGGAAACAAAATCATTTCTCAAACTACTGAAGGGCACGTTAGTTTTTTACATCTCTTTTTGAATCCCATCCTGATCAAGTCAACATTATCAATATTATGTTGCTTTCAAATTTTACAAGGTATATTCCTTCCAATAAAACAATGCATAAATCCACAGAGCACTCCAAGGAAACACAGAAGGGCATTTACTGGTATACTGTTAGAACACAATAAACCCCTTCTGCATTAAAGTCATGTATGAAACTACAAGTTGTGAGAGAGGAAGGGGGTATGGGAGCAAAGTCTGCATGTGGCATTGAAGCTAAAATTGATAATTCAGGTTACATAAAATTTTAAAACTTCTGCACTGAAAAGGCAGCAATAAACAGAGTGAAGAGATAACCTTCAGAATGGGAGAAAACTCTGCCAAGTATTCATCTGAGAAAGGTTAATATCTAAATTATACAAGGAACTAAAAAGAAAAGAACAACACACAAAAACAAGCAGTCCAATAAAAAATGAGCAAATTATC
Source organism: Glaucomys volans (assembly GCA_020662805.1). Classification (NCBI taxonomy): domain Eukaryota; kingdom Metazoa; phylum Chordata; class Mammalia; order Rodentia; family Sciuridae; genus Glaucomys; species Glaucomys volans. The sequence goes on along the minus strand of JAJEJO010050753.1, from coordinate 286,887 downwards.
TGAATAGATACTTTCAAAAGAAGTACTAAAAATGACCAATAAGTATATGGGGAAGAAATGCTCAATATCTTTACCATCAAGGAAATGCAAATCAAAACTACAATAAGATTTCACCTCACCCCAGTTAGAATGGTTCTTATTTAAATAAATAAATAAATAAATAAATAAATAAATAAATAACAGATGCTAGTTAGAGTGTAAAGAAAAAGGAACTCTATATATTGTTGGTGGGAATATAAATTAGTACAACCACTGTGACAATCAATATGGAAGTTCCTCAAAAAACTAAGACTAGAATTATTGTATGATCCAGCTGTCCCATTCCTGAGTATATATTCTAAGAAATTATAGAACAGAGATACCTGCATACCCATAACTTTCACTGCACTATTCACAATTGCCAGGATATGGAATGGCCAATATGGAATGCCCATCAACAGATGAATGAATAATGAAATATAGTGTGTGAGTGTAGATAGACACATACATGTGTACATATACAAATGGAGTATTATTCAGTCATTAAGAAGGATAAAATTCTACCCATCAGTTGCAACAAAAAGGATGAAACTGGAAGACATTATGTTAAGCACAATGCGTCAGACACAGAAAGACAAGTTTCACGTTTTTCTCTCATATGTGGAAACAAAGCAAAACAAAACAAACAAACAAACAAAACCCTGAAAGAGAAGGACTATTAGGAACTATGAAGGGGTTAGGGAAAGAGGGTAAGGCAGAAGGAGGTAATGAAGAAGAGAAGAGAGGGGAAAAGGTGGAAGAAATATGGGTGGACATGATCAATGACAATATAAACATGCATGGAAATATCAATAAACCCACTAATTTGTTCAATTAATATGTGTTCAAAATTATAATTAAACGGGGGTGGCCTGCAGTAAGAATATAACCCCATCTATTTTCCTATTAGTGGTAGCATTTAGTTCTGCAAATTCTTTTTTAAATTCTTTGATAAACCTTTAGTTCGTTCATTTAGGGTAAAGCACTAGAACCAGATCAATGACTTTATTTTGTCTGCAGTACCAAGATGAAGTGAAAATGAACGTTGGAGATGGATAGGAAGCAAGTCATCTTAGGAAGGTGAGATGGAGGCTCTCAGTTGCCATCTGTGATCGTCCAGAGAGCAGAGATGAGAGGAAAGAAAAAACTTTGAAAGGAAAGCAGAAGATGACAAGATGAAGATTTGTTTGATGATTGTTAACTTTGCAATTTTGCTTGGAGAACTCTTATAAGAACCTGCCCAGGTTAGTAGGAAGATGACAAAACTCCTCACTAGCAATGCACACTCCACTTTTCCCAGTTCAGCATGGTTCCTAACTAAAAACAGAGAGAAAGGAGTTAATTAAAGGAGCAGGAGAAGAAAAACTCTAAACATTACTACACACACACACACACACACACACACACGTGCACTGATGAGTGTTTAAGCTTATTTTCCACTTCTCTCTCATTCTTAGTTTCTGGTATTGTAAAAAATTAGGGTTAATATTCCTCACGCTTACTTTGCATAATTAACATGCAATAGATCAAGAATTTAATGATTCAGAACAAAAGAAATGAAATAACTGGTTCAAGGTTATCCCAAGGGAGAGAATTTTGAGGATGCCTTTAACACAAGATAGAATGCTTTCTAAGGCATTTCCTAAACTGACACATACATACATCTGAAGTTAAAATAAAAATTTAATTACAAATTAATTTTTCTTCCCAATATCTTTTGAATCCAAGCCAAGCTCTCTAATTCCACTGTCTCCATCCATATATCTATTGCCCAGAATATTATATAGGCCAACCACAAAGCAACCCTTAGCCCCTTTCTTGCTCATACACTCCAGATTGAATCCAGAAAGGAATGTCATTGGCTCTACCTCCAAATAAAACCATTCCCACTGCTGTCTTTCTACTGAAAGCCACCATCTTCTGTCACCTGATGGATTCCGATGGCTGTTCAATGAATTCTAAGCTCCCCTATGTCTACTCTTGACACACTTGCCAATGGGGTCCTTTCAAAATAGGACTGGGATTCTCCTTTGTTCCAAATCCACTGTGGACTCTTCTGTCACTCAATTGATGCCCAAGCCCTTAGAAATGCAGCACAATCCTTGTGTGATATGGTTCCTGATTACCTCTCTGATATCATTTTTGACTGGGTTTTGCACCTTGCTCACTCACCCCAGCCATTATGGGCTCCCTACTATTCCTTAAACTCACAGCAGTCATGCTTTCATTTTTGGACTCTTTATTCTCCTAAGAATTCTCTTCCACCAGGTGTCTACCTGACTAGTCTCCCCATCCCTTGACATCTTTGCTCACATTTCCCTTCTCCTTCAAGCTGGTTCCCTTTTGACATATCCCTCTCAGTTTTTGAGAACTTCCTTACTTTCTAGCCTAAGGAGTTACTCCAGGCTCACCTCCTACTTTCTCTTCAGCTGCTTTCAAGCCTTCATCAAAGGGTTGTATTCCTGCATAATTCAGCGTGTGCATATTGTCAGCTGAAAGTGATAACATGGGAAAGTTGGGCATGAAGTGCCCAGCATTTGCTCCTCTACCCACATAAACAGACATGCAGATATGACCCTTTTTTTATACTTCTTGTTTTCAGATATACATGACATTAGGGTGTATTTTGACATGTTATACATACATAGAGTACAACCCATTACAATTTCAATACCGTTCTTGTGGTTGAACTTGATGTGGAATTACACTGTTCATGTATTCATACATAAGCATAGGAAAGTACTATCCAATTCATTCTACTGTCTTTCCTGTTCCCATTCCGCCACTTCACTTTATTCCTCTTTGTCTATTCAATGAACTTCTATACTTCCCCCCCTATCCTTGCTGGGTATGAGTTAGCAACCACTCCGAGAGAAAATTCAGCCTTTGGTTTTTTGGGACTGGCTTATTTCACTTAGCATGATAGTCTCCATTTCCATCCATTTACCAGCAAATGCCATAATTTCATTCTTCTTTACAGCTCAGTAATAGTTAAATGTGTGTATATATATACACACACCACATTTTCTTCATCCATTCATCTCTTGAAGTGTACCTAGGTTGGTTCCATAGCTTGGCTATTGTGAGTTGAGCTGCTATAAACATTGATGCGGCTGCATCACTGTAGGATACTGATTTTAAGTCCTTTGGGTATAAGTGGAGCAGTGGGAAAATTGAGCCAATGGTGGTTCTAAGGACTCTCCATACTGTTTTCCAGAGTGGTTGCACCAATTTGCAGTCCCACCAGCAATATACAAGTGTACCTTTTCCCCCACATCTTTGCCAGCATTTATTGTTACTTGCATCCTTGATAATTGCCATTCTGACTAGGGTGAGATGGAATCTAGTGTCATTTTAATTTGCATTTCTCTACTTGTTAGAGATATTTAACATTTTTTCATAGATTTTTTGACCATTTGTATTTCTTCTTCTGTGAAGTGCCTGTTCAGTTCCTTTGCCCACGTAATGCAAAGGGTCATAATCCAGAATTCCAGGAACCCATAATGCCTACATAAGCACCTTTAGGACTCCATCTATTTTCGTTTTTTTTTTGTTTTGATTGAACACAGAGTCATTCAACTACTGAGTCACATCCCCAGCCCTTTTTTGCATTTTATTTAGAAACAGGTTATCCTGAGATGCTTATGGACTTGCTTAATTGCTGAGGCTGGGTTTGAACTTGAGATCCCCCTGCCTCAGCCATCCATTTGTTTTAATAAATGTGCTATTGAATGAATCTGACACATTTGCCAGTGAGATCTTTTCAAAATAGAAAACAGGTTCTGAATATTGCATTTGAATCCACCTTGAAATCTTTCCTTAGTGTCATCCTAACATTGTGTGGTGTCCTGGTTTCCTGCATTGTATTCTTTCATATGTAAAGGCACAGATCAGCACTTAACAGTTTCTCAATAAATACTTGATTAGGGAAAGGAACGAATGGCCATCTTAGCAATTCCAAGAACAATTTAAATGAGAGATATTGAATGATATATAACGTGCTAGTGCCTGGCAAATGGCAGGTGTATCACACGCGTAAACAAAGCAAAAGCTGAAGATATTTTTGCAATCTGCTGGTTCTGAGATAAACAGCAGAAAAAAATTTTACATTTACTACATTTCCCAACAATCCCATTGGCAACATAATGAAGTGGTAAAAATTTATGGGAAAGCATATTGGATGTTAATCCTGCTCAATCTCAAATTTTGACCAGTTTTAAGACAATTTTATAATATAATGCTAAATTGAGTTTTCTTGATTGAGTCAACACAAAGTCAGTATTATGAAATCATGATTAACTACTAAATTAAAACCACAACAGCTGCTAACATCCAAGCAGAAAGTATAATATGCAGGAATTATGCTAACAGTGTTTACGTTAAATCTATGACTGTCGAAACATTGATGCAGTTTTTTGAAAACCTAAGCATTACTATACAAAAATTAATTACTAGGGAAATAGCTATGCTTCTCAAGAACTAATGGGTCAAAGTTTGGAATTATAATTAAATTTGCTAAAAGCTGAGGGACAAAATAGTGGAGGAGCATGTAAGATTCTCTAACACTTGTGAACACCAAGTTCCAGTGTTCACACTGCAGTCATGGGCATTTGTGTTTGTTGGGCTTTTTCACTGTGGTCCATTCTTTACATCTTTAGTGTTTCTTCTGCATCATCAATGATTGCATAATAAAACAGTACATGCTCAAACATTTTGGAAACTCCTGATTAGCATATCAACCTCTTGGTACCTCAGGGATGATAAACAGTACTTGTGTTATGAAATTGATATTAAAATTAGATGACCAGTGACTCTGGAGGCTGAGGCAGGAGGATTACAAGTTCAAGGTCTGCTTCAGCATCTTAATGAGACACTAAGTAACTTAGAAAGATTCCAACTATGTCTCAAAATTAAAAGTTAAAAGGGGCTGGGAATGTAGCTCAGTGGTAAAATGTGCTGGGGTGCATGTAAAAAAATTTACATGAAATAATATATAAAAATATGCAGATGGGCTGGGGAGGTGGCTCAGTGGGAGACTGCTTGCCTAGCATGCACAAGGTCCTGGGTTTGATCCCCAATATTGAAAAACAACAACAACAACAACAGAATACACACACACACACACACACACACACACATATATACACACACACATATATATACGAGTCAATACACACATGCATGTATATATACACTCATACATATATATATATCAATTATTATGTATATAAGTATGTATATATCTTAATCACTATGTATGTATTCAGGAAGGTATTATATAACCACTTAGGCTAACCTGTCTTCCAATTTTTAGTCTTTAAAAGTGTAATTTAGCTTTTGGTAAGTTTCAAGAGATCAGGAATGAATATTGAATTTGATTCCACCTTGAAACATTTCAAGCATACAAATACATTCTTGAGAATGTATTCCATTTATATTGGAAACTAAAAACGTCACAGTTTTCTCTAAAATATGTGTAAACCTGTGACCTTCTAGTTTTACAATTGTTGTCTAAAACCTTGGTCTCGAGCTGTTAAAACCCCTTGCCTTTCATGACTAGGCAATAAAATTTTAGCAATTAGAATTAAACAAAAACCTGGAAATTTTGACCAATAGGTGAGTCACTTGATTATGAGTTGTGATTTTCTACACTACAATTAGATGGTCTAATTTTACCTTCCTACTTTCCAAACAGAAGCATGAAAGACTTTTGAAGATTACTAAATTCAACAATTCCATGTTATTTCTGATTCTGTTCTCTGAGATAAAAATCAAAATATGTAGTAGAACATACACAGTCAAATCAAGCATCTCTGTTGTGCTTTTTTATTTTGGTATTTTTTTGTGGTGCTGAGGATTGAACACAGTTTCTCACATGCTAAGCATGAGCTCTCCCCTGAGTTACATCCTTAGCTGCCTGTTTACTTTTAATAAAAGTTTATGGACACACTCCAAAATTTTAGTGTTCTATATTTGGGGCTAAAACACATTCTCAGACCATTCCACTAAATTCCAGGCTGTGTTGTTCCAAGATGAGCTATCACTTCTGACCACTCTCCCACCAGGCAGACTTGGAAGATACTGTACCATTTAGAGCTGGTATGTGAGCCACAATTCAGAAAAAGTCAAGAAATATCCCCAGAACTTTATTTGGATCTTTTCACTGAAAATGAAATTAATTATTTCCATTATTTCATTGCATTGTGAGTGAAAGTGGTGATGATAATAAAATGTAGCATTAAGCATGCAATGTTCATGTGATCCTAATTCTCACACATGCACACACCACACATCCATGAAATAAATATGCTTATCTTGAAATGACTTGCCCAAACTATACTACCTTTGAGTTAAAACAGAATATCAACCATTTAACATGAATTATTCTGCCATTTATTCAAATAGTGTCTATCAGTTACAGTCACTCCTCAAGCATTTCTTCTAGAATTGCATTATTAGTCCAGAGGCATTTTTCCCTGGAGAAAAAATGTTTGAGGATCTAATCTTAAGACTTCAAGGAGTCTGAGATAAGAGGAAGAAGTAATGAATTAGTCATGATCTTGTAAGACCTTTAATCTGAGGCTTTCCTGACAGGATCTTACATGATTTACAATCTACAGCTTTCCCCTTATATTTCAGGTTGAAGAGGATAAAGAGGACAGGATTTTGAAACTCTTTTATAAGTATTCAAGTAAAATAAAAAACTAAGTAATTGCTACAGTAAAAGAAGGAAAAAGTAAAGATTTACAGATTTTTCTCAGCCAACTGCACATTACTAGGCCATATATTAACTGAAGCATTGGCCATCAATGGGATGATTTATTCACTATGTTTATTGAGACTAGTTGAAGAAAAAGATGTAGATACATTTAACAGCTTTCTTGTTCATTTCAAACATACAGGATTAATTTCTCTCTTCTTCTACTCAAGTGAACAACTGCTTATTAAGTGGACTGCCACATTGAAACGTTGTCACCATGGATTTGGTGGCAGTGCCTTCTTCTTGCTGTTTGATTCCATTTCCATGAATGCAGAGCAGTAAAGAATATGGATTTGGGGCCACCTTGTGACAGACTTGGAAAACTCCTAGAGCCTGTTCTCCAAGATTAGACTTTTTGCTTCCCTTCCTACTGCATGTTACTTTTCAACAAATATATTTTGCAAAACATATGGTTAACATATGGTGATGACTGATTTTTAAAAATGAAAAGGTGACTTTATCAAAATACAGTGACTTATTCTATGTGCCATCACTATAATAAGCCATCAACATATATAAACACTCATAATAGCATTTGACACTGAATGATTTTATGAGGTAAGTGCCACCATATCTCCATTTTAAAGATTAATCAACTGTTAGATTTCCGTTGCTGTGACAAATTACTAAGATGAAAAATATGAAGGATTTATTTTGGCTTACGGTTTTAGACATTCAGTCTGTAGGTTCTTGGCCTGTTTGCTTTGGGCCTTTGTTTTGGCAAACCAAAACATCACAGGAGCACATGGTGAAGTAAAGTTGGTGATTTCATGGTGGCCTGGAAGCAGGCTGGGTGGGGGTGGGGGCCCTATGGTCTGAATAGCCTCTTTACTAGCCTGCCCCCATTGACCTAACTTCTTTCCAGTAGGCCCCCCCTCTTAAAAGTTCCACTACTTCTCAATGGTTTTACCAGTTTGGTGACCAAGATTTCAACATACAGCCTTTGGAGATTTTTATTCAAACCTTAACACCAACTAATGTTTAGAGAGAATAAACAATTTGGTCAAGCTCATGCAGAGAGCAAGTAAGATCCGAGGAAGGCTCAAAATATTCCACTGACAATGTGGGGAAAAAATCGTTCTGTATGAAAGTACAAAAATTAAATGAATGTATTAAGAAATAAATCAATTAGCATCTGCATATCAGAGAAAACATTCAACTTTTGGTTTTTGGAGTGCAAGGAAGAAGTATGGTTACTTTAGATTAGGTAGAGGGGAGTGCAAGGAGGGGAATGGGTATGGGGGTAGGAAGGATAGTAGAGTAAAACAGACATTATTACCTCACGTACATGTATGACTGCATGACCGATGTGCTCCTACAGTATGTACAATCAGAAAAATGAGAAATTATACTCCATTTATGTATGATTTATCAAAATGCATAAAGACATTCTACTGTCATGTATAACTAATTGTAAGAGATAAAATTTTTTAAAAAAGAAATAAATCAAAATATTTAACATTTAGTAAAATTTTAAAGCTTTAAATTTCATTTTATGAGCATATTCTAGATTGGAGACTGGTTTTTGGAAAATGCAATATAAAAACCATGAAAATGTGAAAGCATATTACAAGAATTGCTATACTAGCATTCCTATTATACCAGTCTGTCTTATACTACCATAACAGAATGCCAGAGATTGAAAAGTTTAGAGTGAACTGAAATAAATTTCTCATAGTTCTGGAGACCGAGAAGTTCAAGATTGAGAAGTCCTATCTGGTGAAGTTCTACTTGCTGCATTCTAATATGGTGGAAAGCAACATGTGGGCCAATGAAAGAGAGAAAGCAGCTGAACTTGGACTTTTTAAGGATCCCTCTCCTGCAATCATGAAGCTACTACCTCAATAATGGCATTAACCCATTCATGAGAACAGATTCCTTATGATCTGATTATCACTTACACATTCTACCCATAAGTGGGATTAAGTTTTCAATACCTGAACCTTGGGATACACATTCAAGCCATATCACCTATGATCTTACTCTTGACCTTTAACTATGTCATATTAAAAAGAATTTTTCAGTTTTGTGTTTGGAAACAAGCAGATATTATCCAATTAAACTTAATGCTGGAATCTTCCTTGAATCATGCATCCTTTAATTATTCCTTTGGAGATATCAGGCAACATCTTCAAAAGTAAAATTGTTACTTTTCCTCTGTGGTGTATTCTGTATTTCCTCTGTGCATGTGAGAGGGGTATTGGGGCTTGAACCCAGGGAGCTCAACCACTGAACCATAGTTCCAGCCTTTCATTATTATTTTTCGTTTTGAGACAGGGTTTCACTAAATTGCTGAGGCAGGCCTGAAACTTGAAATCCTCCTTCCTCAGCTTCCCAAGTCATTGGGAGTACAGGTGTGAGTCACCAAGCCCTACTGCAGTCATTTCCATGTTATTTCCTGTGGTAATAAGGAGTTCCATTGTCCAGGTCCTCTTCTGAGGAAGATTCTGCTGGTTCAGCAGCAGAAAGCTATATTGCCCAAGGTCACACCCTTCCTGGGGTAGTCTGCCTGTTACCCAGTGAGGACATAAGGCATTTGCCCTGGGTGGTCTTAGTCAGAATTACATTACAATTGACTATTCTCTGCCCAGTCTTCCCCTCTCTTTCCTAGTTTTTAATCTCAAATGATATCTTTAACATCAAAATTCATTTCATAATCTTCTTCTTGAAGACCCACTCTGTGACAATATTTTACTTACTGACCTAAATCATTGTTCAAGAGTTTTGAAGTTTTTCTCTCTTTTTGTGTCAATATCCTAGCCAGGCTTGTGATAAAAATTGTGATGATAAATATGTTAGGAAAAATATAATGCAGAGGATTTGCAGTAATCGTATTCTTTTTCACTTAAGGGTTTAGGTTTTTTTTTTTTTTCCCAGACCTCAAGAGAAGTAAATAGGAATTAATTGTCAACTTGGCTGGACTAAGAGATGCCTAGAAAATTGGTAGAGCACAATTTTAGGTGTATTCGTGAGGGTGTTTCCTTAGATAATTGGCATGTGGATGAGTAAACTGAGGGGAAGATCTGACCTGATTGTGGGCATCACTGTCTAATAGGCTGGGGCCCCGGATGGAACAAAAAAGTGAAGAGGGGAAAGTTTACCTGGGAATGCATGCTTAATTTTTCTGTTGCTCCCACAGAAAATAGACTCCAGATTTTCAAGCCTATAGACTCATACATCTCTAGAGGGTTTCCAGGCAGCCTTAGACTGGGGCCTCATCATTGGTCCATCTTGATCTGAGACTTCCAGCTTCTTGGACTGAGCAGCTACTGGTTTCCCCGGCTCTCCAGCCTGAAGATGTTTATTATGGGACTATCCAGTCTCTTAATGCATAAACCAGTGTAATAAATCCTCTCTTATAATTATCTATACATTCTATTGGTTCTGTTCCTCTAGAGAGCCCTGACCAAAACAACTGGCTTCTCAGCAAGGTGAACAATTCATGGGGGGTGGGGGCATGGTAGCTAAACATTGTTAGCCCTATTTGTTCAACAGAAGTATGGAGACTCACAGTCAGTTCTGTTTTTTTCTCAGGAAAAATTGACAATTTGTAAGACATTCTGATAATGAGATTCTATAATAATTATATAGATCTACTATTCTTTAATCAATGCTCTCAGACCATTGGTCTTTAACAAAACAGTTCTCTAAGGTTCTGTAATTACCTTGAGCTACTCAATGTTATGGTTTATGGCTTCTTTTATAAACCTCCAAGTATCCAAGTATCCTTGGATGTACACTAGGGTCTTATACTGTGACCCTAGCAGCAAGATTCCCCTCCAGTCTGTCCTTGGTTTTTCGAGGTGCCAAAGCTTCCCCTAAATAAAAGCTGCATTTTTCCAATTCATGTTTTTGGTAATGATGCCCGAGAGAGAAAAAGAATAGGCATTACTTTTTTTTTCCTCATCCTTATCTTTTGTTTAGGTAATTAATTCTTAGTAGCCTGCTGTGGCACTAATGCCAGGACTTTAAAGAGAATAAAAAGAGTCTTGGTTAATTCCCCTCTTCCCTGCCATATCTGTTAGATCCAAAGTAACCTGGTTCACCACTTTCCTTAGACCCATAGTCTACTTAAAGAATTTTATTTTCTGCATAACATACATTGGGACTTACAACAGAGAGGCCTTTCTCTTAACTTGTTCACTTGTTTATTCAATTATATAATAATTATGGGACACTGTCTATATTATATATCATGCACAAAGTTCTCCTCTCAGGACTTGAGGTATAGAAAAATCAAATGTTTGATATAAAATGACTTTACAATTTATTTATCTTCATTCCATGATTTAATATAACAAAGCTTTACTTTCCTTCTAACTTGTCTACTACATGTGCCCATGGACCTATTAGAGAGGATGTGAGACCTTAAAATTTAGTGAACCTTGGGGAGCTTGCTAAAATACAGGTTGTTTGATCCTACCCTCAAAGATTCAGATTCCATAGGTCTGGAAAGATCCTTGAATTTTCATTTTTAATGAGGTCCCAGGTATCCTTACACGGCTGATCCACAGACCATCCTGAATGGCACTGAATTTGAGTCTCCCATATCCATTTTGCATTATTCAATACCAAGTGCTTTCTTCACATTTAAAACATTAGGATCCTTTGTGTATATACACCACAGTTTCTTTATCCATTCTTCAATTGAGGGGCATCTAGGTTGGTTCCACAATCTAGCTATTGTGAATTGAGCAGCTGTGAACATAGATGTGGCTGCATCACTGTATTTTGCTAATTTTAAGTCCTTTGGGTATAAACTGAGGAGTGGGACAGATGGGTCATTGGTGGGTACATTCCAAGTTTTTTGAGGAATCTCCATACTGCTTTCCAGAGTGGCTCCACCAATTTGCAACTCCACCAGCAACATATGAAATGTATGAGTGTTCTCTGATAAGTGGATGATGATACATAA
>JAJEJO010050753.1:263245-275094 GCA_020662805.1 Glaucomys volans | reverse complement strand
TGGTGTAGAGGAAAAGGGGATGGGAGGGGTGGGGGGAGGAAAGATGGTGGACTGAGGCAGAAAGTATTACCCTATGTATAAGTAGGATTATATGAATCGTGTGAATCTACATTAAGAAAAAAATGATATATTTCCTGCTGTATAATTATATCAAAATGGGTTCTACTGTCATGTATAATTAAAAAGAATCAATTAAAAAAAATAAGCATCTAAAAAAAAAAAAAAAACATTAGGATCCTGTTTACCAGCACTGATTTTTTCTTTTATCAAAAATACTAAGGTGGCTTCTCAGATGGCTGTGTAACTTTACTCATGACAGTAATTCAGTACATTTCAATGGGTTTTTAGTCTGTAGGGTACAAGACTGGCTTGATCCATGGAAAGGAACCCAACTACTACCCAAGACCTTAATCTATTGTCTATGCTCGTTTCAGTGCTTCCCACCAGATCCAGGGTCTCAGGGATGACTTTATGGTTTAGCCATAACTTTGTTTGTCTAATATGCTTCTTATATTGCCTCTTTCCTCCTTCTCCTAAATTCATATTGTTAGTATCAAAAATAGGTATAAGGTGTTCATTCAATATTCTCAATCCAATTAATTTCCACAAAACATTTAACTTCCATCTTTTCCTACTTACTCTAAGTGACCATACATTAACAAATTCTCCATTTTACCTTCAGTGCCTATAGCAAAAACTTTTAGGGATCAACCAAAGAAATAGATTTATATATATTTATTTAATTAATATATGTATATTTTGATTATTTATTATATAATATATAATATCTATATTTATATGAATTTTATATAATTTACATATTTCTTCTAAATTCATATCATACATTGGATCTAACATGTTTATATATAAATTTTAAAATTGTAGGTATTTTAATAGCAAATATGTATTTCTATAACTTCAAAAATAAATTTTTGTAATGATAACACACAAGAAATAAAATACTTGGGAATTTTCATCCATTTCAGCTTTGATTCAAAAATCCAAAATATTATTTGAGATGTATCTTTGAAACCAGTCTTGAATTATCATAATTGCTTTCTAGGAGTAAAACATATTTTCAAGTATTTTAGAGCCCATTGTGCAATCCATTGAGCCACAGAGCCATGTTATTCAAATATTTTCAACCAAACTCCCTCCAAAATTCAACCTGATAATTTTAATTAGAAGCATTACATTTATATATACATACATGTGTGGCTGCATATATATGTATATATATGCATATATATAAAATAAAGCGACTTCAATCATGAAAATTATATAGGAGTTTTATTTATTCAGTATGTTTTCATATATTTTTTCATTGGTATTTCAACATGTTAAATTATATTGTACAATTTTCATACCTTAAATCAATCTTGTATTGCTTGGCATATTTTGAAATTACTGATTTTCAGTTTTTCAGTACTGTATTTTTAAACAAACAGTGCACTTTTTTTATAATTGAGATTCACCTGAAAACTGCCTTTCTGAAACCAGTCAGGAACCCTCACAAAAAACAGATCTTTAGGATTAAGGGATTAAAATCTCTCAGGGGAAATAACAGTCACACTAATTCTCAGTTTTATGTGGTTAACAGCCATGCCAGAAAAGTAGGAGCAAAAAGCTGACCATTCTCAGGGGCTACTGGAGGAGGATAACACTCCAGGAAATGGAGGCTGAGTCCTCAGCTCAGTTTTTGAGATTATGAGGTCAGCAGAAATACCAAGAAGCTGAAGCCAAACAAAACAAAATCACCAAGATAAAGCCACTGACTCAGGAAAACAGTCTGCCCTGTTTTGAAAATAATCTCAGGGATTTTCCCAGATGATGAGGAGCTACTGCAGATGGTGAGGGACAAACACAGGAATTGCATGGTCACTGAAGTAACCCACAGCAACCTTTACCTTATTAGAGTAGTAAAATGCACATCCTTAGGTGGAGACTTAAGATGGAAGGACACACAGGGCATGTGAAGAAGCACGATGAAGAGCTCAGGTGCTTCTAAATCCCCACCTCTCCATGTGATGACATCAGGAGACCGGGACCCTGCTACCTGCCGATGCCACAAAACCTGCACACCTTTGTACTTTGAGCAGGCCTGACACTCTTGGTTAGTGCTATCTCCCTTCAGGATCAAGCTGAGGCCTCCTACAAAGAGCCTATGTCCTGTTACGCTGTTCCTCTGCTTGATTCTTCTGGTACAAAGCACAAAAACACACCATGCCAGGGACAGTTCTTCTCAGTTTTTGATATTAGAGACATACTAGTCATAAGTAATATGTTATAAAATGCTCTACCATTTCAATGAGGGGGAAAGGTTAAGAATGAAAGGTTCAAAGTCAAAATGGGACAAAGAGCCTCAGCCACCATCCCTAATCAGAGGGACCCTGAATGGCGGTGCTTAGGCCAAGAATCATCCTTGACAGAAACTCCCTCCAGGAAACAGCAGTGCACTAGCTATGCACCAAATCTGATGTGAGGAGGCAGCCTCCTTCCATGAGGCCATCCAGGCAGACTTTAACTGCCTGTGGTTGAACCTGAGGAAGCACACCTAAGACTGGCTTGGAACTAGATTCCTCAACTGCCGACTACCAGCCCAGAATCCCATCACACTTAGTTCTTGAGGGTTGGTTGCAGTTTTGAGTAATATAATGTATGCATTTGGAGGACAAACTCATGTGATGGCTCATTTGTCACTAAACATTCTCAGGCAAAGAGTTCTTTTTTGTCTTTTCACTTCTCTGTTTAGCACAATTTTCCTCACACAGCCTGAAATGACTAAATCCCACATTTTAAAAATAAAGGCTGTGGCTGGAGTTGTGGCTCAATGGGAGAGTGCTTACCTCTCACATGTGAGGCACTGGGTTCAATCCTCAGCACCACATAAAAATAAATAAATAAAAAAGAGGTCCATCAACAACTTAAATTTTTTTTTTTTAAAGGGTGAAGGCTTTCATTTCTAATCTTTTATGAAAGGGAGATAATACTATTAGATTCCCTTCGGGCCCTGGACATTGTCTTCATTACTCTTACAACTGAGAAGAAGGGAAAATTGATGCTAAACATTTGATACATTTAATAATTGCCCTACTTCAATATTCTGTTTAGCTCATAAGTCTTCCGTATGATTTTGAGAGTTTATCGACGGAATCAGAAATATTTTAAAATAACACAATATAGCTTTGAAAGGTTATTTATAGAACCAAGCTTGCTCCACTTGATGGAAATAAAAATTTAGTTGTGTATCATATTGAGACGGGGCAAAGGACAGGTAGCTGATTATCAAAGAAAAGGAAACGGGTAGATCACACTTCCCGATCAACCAGTTGCTAACACCTCTGGGAATGCAGAGGTGTTCAACACAAGCAGTTACACCCTGGGGCTAATCTTTCCTGACTTTCCTGTAAGAAAAGAGGTGGGGGGTCTATAAAAATGCAGGCTCCTATCCAGAGGAGCCTCTTTCTTTCTTTCTCTCTTTCTTTTTCTCTCTCCCTCCTTCCTTCCTGTCTCTGAAATAAAATTTGCTTTCTACTTTTGCCTCAGTGTTTCTCAGGTGTGTAATCTTCAACATTGGGGGAACAAGGACTCAATTCTGATTTGCAAGACCGATATTAATATTTCCTTAAAGCATGACAGCATCCACTCTTACAACCTATGGAAATGTTAATTTATCTTTAGGATATGAAAAATATTTATGACGAAAAGTATTGTTCTGGTTATTGAAAATAGTTACTAATTCAAGTATTCCTCTTAATTTTTTCTATCCAATCCACTTAGGACAGTATCTTATCTGAGAGAAACTGTATGAGACCCTTTCCCAAGGTCAAGAATCTGCCCCAAGCTTTAAGGAAAGTATATAATCAAAATGAAGAAGAGTCAGATCTAAAGAAGACGTGATTTTGATACCGCCATTTACCAGTGACGAGTTCTGCTTCCTCAGGTGTTGAAGTATAACCCCAGAGAAGCATGCCAAGGCAAGCATATTAAGCAGGCTTTATTTAAAAGTAGTAACACAAACTTCTCCTGGGTGGGATAAGGGGGGGCCATGGCTGATGTTCTAGAATCCCCGAGAAGTGAGTGCACCCTACATCTTTTATAGATTAGGGTCTTCTTTTGTTCTGCCCCTTCCTCTGACCCTTATCTCTCCTTCCTGCCCATATAGCGGTGGTGACACAGCAAAAAGGCGAGAAGTGAATGGCAGGGGGGAAGGGCCACCTGGAGATTCAGGTGGGGGACCAGGAGGCATTAATTAGCAACTCCCTGCCTGCAGTTTTTGGGGAGGGGCAGTTAAGCAGGTAACCTTGGTGATCAATAGGGCTCTGGAGACACTGACATTCCAATCTCCCAGGGTTGTCTCCAACTTCCCAGACTCTAATGGTCTCCATTCCTCAATTTGACCAGATTCCCTGATTTCTACACTAACTGCCTGTCCAATTCTGGCTTCAATTTGTTTGAAACCCATTTGTCAGTAGAATTTACCACATGGCCATATTTTTAGACCCTGGTTAACCATAAAGGTAATCTCATTAAGCTGCCTTAAAATAAACAGCAGCAGGAGACAACAGTGGGGACAACCATCTCTTCAAGTGTTATGGATTCAAGGTCATCAGAATCTCTAGCACAATCAATATCCTCTCTTGTCTAAACCTCAGAAAGCCTACATCATACCAATTTGCAATCTGTAGGATTCAGTCCAGGTGTCCTGAAGG
Source organism: Glaucomys volans (assembly GCA_020662805.1). Taxonomy (NCBI): domain Eukaryota; kingdom Metazoa; phylum Chordata; class Mammalia; order Rodentia; family Sciuridae; genus Glaucomys; species Glaucomys volans. The sequence goes on along the minus strand of JAJEJO010050753.1, from coordinate 270,382 downwards.
TAGCAGGTTAACAGCATGGCATTTAGAACTAAACATCTTGAGTATACTCAGTATTTACTTTTCCTTTAAGCTTCTGCATGGCTTTACTATTCAACTACTACTCAGAGAACAAGCTGCTAAACCCCTTTGAGTCTCAATTTGTTCAATGGTAAATAATGAGAATACAATCTACTTCAAGGACTTATTATGGAGAATTAGTAAACTATGTGACATAAACTGGATGCACAATAAAAGCTAGTAAATTTGCCCTAAGGATCTTATAGCCAGAGGATTTTCTTGACCTCATATGTGTAAATTTGGTTTCCTTATATCTGGCTCATAAACTCATCCTCATTTGCATCTCTTTACTCCTTCCACAGAGAGCCTAAGAGAGATAACTCCTGCTGAGCAGTCATTGGTTAACCCATAGTATGAAGTCAGTCTTAGGAATAAGTATTGTAGGGAATTCTGCCACATCCAGCATGGGTGAGGGAAAGGGGTTCTGTTGGAGGAAGGTGCTGGCTGTTTGTTGATTAATCACTAAGAATATTATTTAATTAAATAACCACAGGAACCAATTACCTTTTTAAATCGAAGGGGGCGTGACAGATTGTGCCATGCCAACATCTGGCCTCTAACAACATGGAGAAGCCTGCCTTCCATGTATTTATAGCTGTACAGGTAAAGGGGGACTGGGAGGAGCTTCTGTGAGAAACAGGATGGGGTGGAATTAGTGAAGCCATTTGCTCTAGTGGGTCATCCCAGAATTACCATTTCCTCAGGCAGTGAGCCACTCTGCATAGTGTCCCCTACCCCAAGCTATCTGAAATAATCTCTCATGACTGCAGTTCCTGGGAGTCAGACTTCTGTATCCCATGGTTCAGCCAAGCCTGATTCTGCTAGTCATGGATGGCTTCCCACAAGTACTTTATGAAGAGCTTTATTTTAATGCTTGATGACAAGGACTTAAGAAAACATTTGACCACTCAGAGACTCAAGTATAAAAATTCATTCTGGTAGAAGTTCTGCATTTTTTACATAAAAGTTTTGAAAATTCATAGATGGTTTTTAATTTCATAAGTTAAAATGTGATTGATAAAATGTGATTCATTTTTAATTTCATAAGTTAAAATGTGATTGATAAAATAAGAAGTGATCACCAAAAAAAAAAAAAAAAAAAATAGAAATGTATTTACCAGGAAAAAAGGAAAGAAGGAAGGGAGAAAAGTGACAAGAGAGCACATAGAACAAACATGTTTATTTCCAAACTTCCAAAATGGTAGGGGGAAACAAATCTCTCTTTGGAAGAAATTTTATTAATTTTATTAAGAGTAGAATAAATAAAATTTGGTCTTGACAAAACATTCACTTACATAAAATAATAATCTATGATACATTTGAAGTAAGTTTGACCGAAAGTGACACTGACATTGTTGAGAGAGTTTTTACCATTTTGTTTTTCAAATCCAATGAAGGTATGACAGGGATGCTGTCTAAGTGTCTAACAGTTCAAGTCTTAAATGAGTAAAAGTGAAAGGAAGGGTAAGCAAAGCACCAGCAGAGAAAAGGCAGAGCAGCAGCATTGAAAGTTCCCTAATAAACATCATTAAGGATCTAAAATAAATATAAATGTTCCACCAGGTTATTAAAATATTATCTTAATTTTTTCCTTTCTACTTTATCTATACAGCAGTCTATTTATACCTGTGTGCTCTATAATTTTTAATTAATTGCATTTGAAACTAACATTTTATATGACTATTTAAAAATAATTCAGAACACTTCTACATGTCCTTTTAATACTCCTCTGCGACAGAAGTGTCACATTTTTATCTCAGTTCAGAAACGTAGAAGACACTCAAGGTTGGTTTCCAGCTCCACAAAGTAGTCAAAGCTGTGTTCTCGGTTTGGTGCCTCTTAGAAGCCACCAGATATGGATTGCAGTAGAAGCTTTCTATTTTGGAAGCAGTTTTGTGAAGCATGACAGGTGTTATGGTGGTAGAAAGAGAAGGCAAACAGTGAAATACTAAATATCAGACCAGGGACTGCTGGGAGCTAATCAGAGCATCCCTGGAGATGTTAAGTGTGTGTCTCAGCATCGTCCCATCCAAGGAAGGGAGCTTCGACATTCAACACTATGCCAGTGGATAATTAGTGAAAGGCTGCTTTTGAGGAAATTAATTTCCCAGAATTTTCATCCTGTGGCCCTGATTGTATAATGGACTCTGGTGGCAGGGGAAAGTCCTTGGAAGAAGAACCGGTGAATGCCGAAGAGGTACAGATGGGGTGAAATGGATGGGGACAATAGCAGAGGCTACAACTCTGAATTTTGTTTACTTAAAATTTTCCTAGCACATTCACTAAGAAATTTGGGGGAACCATGGAAGAATTGCCCTTATAACTTTTTAATTATCCACTTTTTCTTATCCCTAAAAACAATTAAAAACAAATACAAATTGTGAATTAAGAAAATGGAAAGAAATTTTAATTATGCTTTTATTGAGAAATTATTACTCTTTGGGGTTTACTGTTTTGCCCTATATTTCCGGTTATTTTAAAAAGCAAAATTGCTACTGCTATTTTTTTCTATTTAAAAAAAGGCATAGAGATCCCATACATATAATTACTGAGCTCACTTTTCTTAATCTTCTCTATTAGTTCCATGACAAAAAATTTCAATTGAGGAAAATCAACTCACCTCCTCAGAACTATCTGGCAATATTCTGTCTGCATGCCCAGGCAGAATTCTCTTCATGAATGAGCTTCACACTAAAATGACAAAGAGACATTGGGATTAATAATTAATCTGGTAAGATTATTAAGATTTCCCTTTGCCTTAAATCATGGTCCTTTGATGCAGGGATAAACTGAAGAGATCTCAAAAGGATTTCTTCACAATTTTCTCAGAGCCTCAGGTACTCACGTTGCCAAAAGTCAGTGGATCCAGGTATCACAGTGAAGGGGATTCCCAGGGTACCTGGAGGCAGATTGCTAGAGTTAGCCAGCATGCACCTAGATGTGCTTCACTGAAAGTAATTCTCAATTTGAATTTAACTATCACTTCAAAAACTTTTCCCTGCTTCTCTAGTTACTTTTTCTCTACAGATGTCAGACTAGCCAGCTCCTCAGAGTATATTTCAAAATCTGCTTATATCCAATAAATAGAATGTTTACTCCAAAATTCAGAAACAAGGTGGGGCACAATAGCTAAAGATAGATGGATGATAATACCATGTTAAATTTCACAGAGATTTTATCTTGATGTTTTATCTTGATGTTTACTCAGCACCTATTCTACATTTGCAGGAGCAAAATAACTTAACACTTTTGACAGCATTTACATGATATCTTGATGTTTACAGTCTGATCCACTCTGAATTATTCTTAGTTCTTTGATAAATTTGGCATGGAAAGGTGTGAAGAATATGTGCTGTGGTGTTGAATACAAGACGGGACTCATACTTAGCACAATAGTAGTAGAGAAAACAGTAAGGGGATTAGAGACGAATTTTACCAAAGGGCACAATTCTAGATATTCTTTAGACTCAGGTATGATGATTTTGAGGATCCTGGGAAATGTCTTAATTTTAAGAAACAAGTGACTACAAATAGCAGATCTAACTTTGAGCCAGCCCTTGATGTTAATTGTCTTTTTTACTAACTGTTTTGAATAACTTCCTACATAAAGATTGTATTTGTAGTTTTTAAAGTCAATACTGAATTTCAATATGGCACTTTTTTAATTTTGCAGTTCTTATCCTGTGATATTGTTATTTACTGGAGGAAAACTTTAATTTCATCAACAGAGAAATTATCTTCAGAAAGACTAAATAGAACATTGAATATGTCATGGAAATGCTCCCAAACCAAACAAACAATAACAACAACAAAAAAACCAAAAACAAAACAAAAAAAACTTCAGTGTTAACAAAAGAAAACCAAAGTAGAGAAGTAACATGCTGAAAACACTATTTGTGATAGATGAAATTCTCTGAATTGTCTAGGGTTATTAGGGGTCTTCAAAACAGATATGAAATGATTATTGTCTGAGTCTTTATTGATAGGACACTGAATAAAAAGATGAAGGGTCTCTGGTTCAATGTTAATAAGCAGTAATCACCAACTGTGGCCTCCCAATGAAAGATATTATTAATCATAAATGAATATAAGAGGGCGGTTCCTGGGGAGGTCTGGCCTGGAGCGGCTGGGGTCGCTGGCTCTGGAGGGGAGTTTGGACCCCTCGGGGCCAGTTTGCAGCTTCTCTGGCAGAAAGTGACCATCTGCAGCTGCCTGGGTCCTCAGAGCTGGGGTCCGGTCTTCTGAGCCACTGTGTGGCAGCTCCTGGAGGGGTCTGGCCTGGAGTGGCTGGAGTCGCTGGCTCAGGCAGGGAGCTTAGGGCCTTTGGCACCATTTTACAGTATCCCCAGGTGAGAGCAACCACCTGCCACCGCCTGAGCCCCCAGTGAGGAGTTCAGGCCTGCCTGGACTCTCAAGCCCAGTGTCTCCATCACTGAGCACAGTTCTGTGTCCCGACCCCAACTTGGTCTAGTGCCCAGGTCCACACCCAGGCCCGGGGTCTAGCACCTTGCTGTATCTGATTGTCTACAGGCTGCCTCTGCCCAGAAGCATTGATCATTCCCAACCTGGAGGACAGCACCTTTCTTGTGTCATCGCTTGATCAAGCATCGCTCAAACATCAGGTGAGTTACTGAAAATCTGCAGGGACACTTTAAGTCTTCACAGGGAAATTGCAATCCCTCTGATTCGCACTACTAGAGGGGAAGATACACGAGCAACATGAGAAAACACGGGAAGAAAGTGTCCCAAACAAACCTAGATGATATATCAAGAGAACCCAAAGACAGCATGGTAGAAGGAATGACAGAAAGAGAGTTCAGAATGTTCATAATTAAAATGATCCAAGAAGAGAATAATGTGATGAGAGAGCAGATTCAGGCTATAAATAATCCACTAATAGAGCAATTGCAGGAAGCAAAAAATCATTTCAATAAAGAGATAGAAGTTCCGAAAAAAAAAAAACAAAACAGAAATCCTTGAAGAAAACAAGGAAATGAAGGAAACAATAAACCAAGTGAAAAACTCAATAGAAAGCACAATTAACAGAATAGATCACTTGGAAGACAGAACCTCAGACAATGAAGACAAAATATTTAATCTTGAAAACAAAGTAGAACAAACAGAGAAGCTGGTTACGAATCATGAACAAAACCTCCAAGAAATATGGGACATCATGAAAAGACCAAATTTAAGAGTTATTTGGATTGAGGAAGGCACAGAGATACAAACCAAGGGTATGAATAATCTGTTCAGGGAAATATTATCAGAAAATTTCCCAAATATGATGAATGAGATGGAAAATCAATTACAAGAAGCTTACAGGACACCGAACACACAGAATTACAACAGATCCACACCAAGGCATATTATAATGAAAATACCTAACATACAAAACAAAGATAGAATTTTAAAGACTGCGAGAGAAAAGCATCAGATTACCTACAGAGGGAAACCAATACGGATATCAGCAGATTTTTCAGCCCAGACCCTAAAAGCAAGAAGGGCCTGGAACAACATATTTCAAGCTCTGAAAGAAAATGGATGCCAACCAAGAATCTTATACCCAGCAAAACTTACCTTCAAATTTGATGATGAAATAAAATCCTTCCATGATAAACAAAAGCTTAAAGAATTCACAAAGAGAAAGCCTGCGCTTCAGAAATTCTCAACAATATATTCGAAGAGGAAGAAACGAAAAATAACAATCTCAGTCGTCATGGGGAGGAATTACCCTAAAAAAAGAGTCAATCAAAGGAGAAACAAAGTTAAGCTAATAACCCCAAAAAAGCTAAAATGACAGGAAATACAAGTCATATCTCAATAATAACCCTGAATGTAAATGGCCTAAACTCATCAATCCAAAGACATAGACTGGCAGATTGGATTAAAAAGAAAGACCCAACAATATGCTTCCTTCAAGAGACTCATCTCATAGAAAAACATGCCCACAGACTAAAGGTGAAAGGTTGGGAAAAAACATACCATGCACATGGACTTAGTTAAAAAGCAGGGGTTCCCATCCTCATTTCAGATAAAGCAGACTTCAAGCCAAAGTTAGTCAGAAGGGATAAAGAAGGACATTTCATACTGCTTAAGGAGGCATAAATCAGCAAGACATAACAATCATAAATATTTATGCACCAAACAATGGTGCATCCACGTACGTCAATCAGACCCTTCTCAATTTCAGGAATCATATAGACCAAAACACAATAATACTGGGAGACTTTAACACTCGTCTCTCACCATTGAACAGACCTTCCAAGCAAAAATTGAACAAAGAAACCATAGGACTCAATGACACAATCGCTAATTTGGACTTAACAGACATATATAGAATATTCCATCCATCAAAAAGCGAATACACTTTCTTCTCAGCAGCTCATGGCTCCTTCTCTAAAATAGACCATATGTTATGCCACAAAGCTACTCTTAGCAAATACAAAAACATAGAGATACTACCTTGTACACTATCAGATCATAATGGAATGAAATTAGATATCAACGATAAAGTTAAAAACAGAAACTACTCCAACACCTGGAGATTAAATAATAATGATACACGGATAACAGAAGACATTAGGGGGGAAATTAAAAGATTCTTAGAGGTCAAAGAGAACAAAGATACAGCATATCAAAATCTCTGGGATACTACGAAAGCAGTGCTAATAGGAAAATTCATTGCATGGAGTGCATTTAATAAAAGAATGAAAAGTCAACAAATCAATGACCTCACATTACAGCTCAAAGCCCTAGAAAAAGAGAAACAGATCATCACCAAAAGTAGTAGAAGACAGGAAATAACCAAAATCAGAGCTGAAATCAATGAAATTGAAACAAAAGAAACAATTCAAAAAATTGACAAAACAAAAAGTTGGTTCTTTGAAAAAATAAACAAAATTGATAAACCCTTAGCCATGCTAACGAAGAGAAGGAGAGAGAAACTCCAAATTACTAAAATTCATGATGGAAAGGGAAATACTACAACAGACATAATTGAAATACAAAACATAATAAGAAGTTACTTTGAAAATTTATACTCCAACAAAATAGAAAACCTGGAAGACATCAACAGGTTCC
>JAJEJO010050753.1:157298-258245 GCA_020662805.1 Glaucomys volans | reverse complement strand
CCTTTTTATTTGTTAACTTAAGGGCATATAAAATATTTTTAAATGTTTAAAGACCCTAAATTGCTTAAGACCTCACTATGTTGCTGAGGCTGTTCTGGATCCTCCTGCCTCAGTCTCCTGAGTCACTGGGATTACAGGTGTGTGCCACAGCACCTGGCAAACATGTTTTAATTCATTTTAAAATCAGAAGGGAAAGATAAAGGTTTTGAATCAAAGAGAGCATTATTTTGTTTCACAACAGAAAAAAGAAAAACTTTTAAGGTCCATAAAAATTCCTAAACTTTGCCTACAACAGAGAAAAACATGTTGAAGTTTTATGGTAGAAGGGTCCCACAAAGGTAAAAGTATCCAGGGTCCACAGAAGTCATTTTGCATTTTGAAGTCCTGTCAATATTAAATGAATTAAATGAATACAAATAGAGATTGTTTTTAATAGGCAAATCTTCCAGCATTTTGGATAGCCTTGTTTTTTGCAAATCATTATCAGCAAAAGAAAACTTATTGATTGGAACGTTGTTCTGCCTCACAGTGTGAAACTGCCAAGAGAGCAGTAGTAGAACAGGGGCCATCTGGGAAGTCACGTTAGGCTGGATCCTTTCTTCGCCAAGTTTCCCACAGCCCCTAGACACAGGTCTGCTTGGTTTTCTCTGGGGATTGTGTGGGCTGGAGTGCTCTTGAGACTTTACATGATTGCAACACTAAACGTGTGTGGGACTTCATCCTTGCACTTCGTTACTGGAAATTACTCAAAATACAATATGCACCCTGCACTTTGCACCTGTACCCGAACTTACCCTGACGGAATTAAATGCTCTATGGTTTTTTAACTATTTTTCACGAGCTTAAAATTTAACCTGATTTAGTATCATATTAACTAGTTTGTTCAATGTACATACCTCTCAGTCTGATTATTTTTATAATTTATATCCCTAATTTTAATAAAGCTTATATTTTGAAATAACTTTAAAATTATAGAAGTTTAAGAAGCGGATAAAAATTCCAGCATACTTTTCACCCAGATTTCCCAGCATTTCCTAAGAACACGAAAATTCTCTTATGAAACCCAAGTATGATTATCAAAACTAGCAAATTAATAGTGACCTAATAGTATTCATTTATCTACAGACCTTATTCAAATTGTGACAATTCTCCCATCAATATCCCTTATATAGATGGATGGAAAACTAGATGGATGAATGGCTTGGTAGATAGATAGATAGATGATAGATAGATAGACGATAAAGATAGGAATGAACTATCCCAGGATTCAATTAGGATTGCATATGGAATTTATTTGTCAGGTCTCTTTAGTCTCCTTCATTCTGGAACAGATCTTCAATCTGAATTTGTCTGATTTTTTTTATGATTTAATTTGTTTGGGGTAGTGATACCATAGGATGATTTTTTTTTTTTTTTAAATACTGGGATTTGAGCCCAGTGGTGCTCTACCACTGAGCCACACCCCCAGTCCTTTTTATTTTTTTTTATTTTGAGACAGGGTCTCCCTAAGTTTCTTAGAACCCCACTAAATTGCTGAGCCTGGTCTCAAACTTGTGATCCTCCTGCTTCAGCCTTCTGAGTGCAGGGATCACAGGTGTGTGCCACCTCACCTGGCTCCATGCTGTGTTCTTTTCAATGAGTTGTATCAGGTTATATTCCTATTTCCACATGCAGAAAGAACAGATAAAGGAATTTTCCCCCAAGAAATAAAACATAAAAATATTACCTTATACTCTAGGGGTGGGTAACAATTGGTAAGAATGTTAGTTTCCTAGGGCTACCATAACAAAATACCAGAGACTTGGTGACTTGAACAATAGGAATTTATTTTCTCTCAAATCTGGAGTCCAAGAAAAAGGTGTTTGATAAGTTTGGTTTCTTCTGAGGACATTCTCCTTGGTTTGCAGAGAGCTGTGCCCTCCATGCGCCTGCATTCCTGGTGCCTCCTCCTCTTCTTAGTAGGATACCAATCAGACTGGATTAAAGTCAACCCACATGAGCTACTTTAACGTTAATTACCTCTTTAAAGATCTTACTTCCCCAGACAGTCACATTCTAAGGTGTACCAGGGGTTCACACTTCAATGTATAAATTTTTAGGGTTAAAAATTCAGTGCATAACACCAAGTGAATCTCCTTTGCTCAGCCCAAAGATGAACCTCTGTTGTTCATCTGGTTCTCTAAGACTGGCTTCAGTGTCTGATACAACAAGCAGATCACTTGAAGTAGTTACAATCAGCACATACTTTATTTTGTTTTGTCTTTTTTTTGGTACTGGGGATTGAACCCAGGGCACTCCACCACTGAGCCACATCCACAGTCCTATTTGGTATTTTATTTAGAAACAGGATCTCACTGAGTTGCTTAGGGCCTTGCTAAGTTGCTGAGGCTGGCTTTGAACTCACCATCCTCCTGCCTCAGCCTCCCAAATGCTGGGATTACAGGCGTGCACCACCGTGCCTGGCAGTAAATACTTTATTTTGATCAGCACCTTTACTCTTTTCCCAGACTCAAGTAATGAACAGGTGCTCACAGAAGTCATGTGAACATACGGTGGAGTGGAGGTGGATAAAGAAAATTAAAATCTCTATTAATTTGCTCAAGAGAAAAGCAAAGCAAGTATCTATCTCTAAACATTTAGACTTTGGACTTTTTAATCTTTTTCTGAACCTAATTTATTCACTAATTCAATAATGTTAGTTAATACAATGAATGCTAATAATAATTTAGTAAACAGTTTTTCAGCATGTGACGTTCCAACACTGGTTTGTGTTGCTAGTATAACTGTGGATAGGTTCTTCTTTCTTTGTAGATCTTGCAGTCCAGTGAGGCTATGCACAGGCAGGTAACAATGCAGCAAATGGAGTGTTAGAGCGTAGGCAGAGGCTCACAGGAGTGCATGGACAGGACTTCTCACCTGTCCTGGTGAGAGGACTTGATTTAGAAACTGAGCATAGAGTTTTTCAAGGTAAATGTGAGAGAAGGAAGGCCAGTATTCCTAGCCTTTGGACCCATTGTGCTCTCTCTCTCAGAAATCCTGGGCCTGCTGCAGAGACACCTCTAGTGAGAGAAGTCAGTGGATGGACTGGCAAATCACTTTTCTTGAAGAAAGGTCATCCCAAATATTTGAACCTTCACTCAGTGCAGCTATCAATCTTATATCTAAATCCTCTGGCAAATATATGGTATTGCCTTTGTTTTTGTTAAAGCATTACTGTCATTATTATTTTAATTTAATAATGATTCATTTTTCAAGGGCTTAGGAAAAAATAAGCAACTACCAAAGCAGTTAATGACAGGGTGTTTCCACAAAGTTCTGTTTCACACATTCAAATACAAATAGCCAGGGCATCAAATGATCTGAGTCAGTGAAGTGGAGACTAGAGCTGAATAGGCACTGGACAGAGCTGGGCAGTCAGGCACGGGCCTGACCTCAGCAGGCAGCTTCTATTCAAGAAATCAGATTCCAAGCCTACTGCTTTCCTATTCTGCACATTTCCCTTCTGGTCAGGTCAGCAGACAAATCAAGCACAGGCCCATCAAGAGGACACAATTCACCTACTCTCCTCCCTCTGCCATCACTTCATGTCTACCCCACTCCCACTACAATCTAACAAACCTGTTGCCCTCTCCTGTACTCCCAAGGACTTCTGGGGCATCATGACTCCACCTCTCTTTGTGGAAGGATTCCTAGTTCCAACTTTTATTGAACATGTCTCCTTAACATTTCTCAAATCTCTCTCTTTTATTTCATCTTTCCTTCATCCCAATTTTCCTTTCCTTCTTTTCTTCTTAACTTTTCTTACAGTTCCTTACTACAAGTATGATTCAATTTATAGAAAAGTATAAAAAAAAGAAAAAAATTATGTCATCTTACCATCCAGAGATTGTGGCTATTAAGGTTTTGATGTATTTCCTTTCAGTCTTGTATGTTGTCGTATGCTACAAAATTGGAATGCTACCATACATACAATTTTGTGTCCTGTTTATTGTACCTTCTACTGTGTTGTCAGGAATTGTTAATATCATTTAGTAGTGCCCCTTTATGATTGACACTTTATGAAGTATCTAGTCATTCTACTTGTGTCTGAGAAGTTTTGTAACATATTCTTTTATCTAGTCTTTATTTTTTGTTTTTAATTTTTTAATGAAGTTCTTCCCCCTTTCTGGTGCCACTGTGCTAAGCCAATTAAGCCTTTCTCTGTCCTGATCACCATGGAAATTTCCTAACTGGTCTAACCTCAAGCGTACTCCTCCACTGTTCCTTAATTCTACCAAATGAATTTTCTGCAATGCAAATCTAGCCATGTCTTTCCCCGGCTTTAAACTTCAGTGTCTATCCATGTGCCATTCTCTTTAGGATAGAGTTTGCAATCCTGATCCTGATAAAATTTTTTCTCTACTTGGCCCTCCTGACCTGTTCTGATTCTTCTCTGAATCCATCTGTCTCTCCACCTACCCTCAGCTTTGATAAATTGGCCTGCCTGTGAGTCTCTGCTTATCTGATTCTATGTGGAATATACTTCCCTTTCTTTACATAATATAATCTTTATAATTCAATCAAGGTAGTGTCAATGCTTAAATTACTTCCCATGAGTTCATTAATTCAACCTCCACCTCCTCACATAGATTAAGATATCAAGGTCTGCTCTCTCCAGCCTGAGAACAATCCTGTGGCCAACTGTACTTCTCCCTAAGTGACATCTTGAGTTCTTACCCCTTAAAAATGGAAATTAAACCCGAATCCCAAGCATGTCACGAGAACATTCAAGAAAAATCTGCTGAATAGAGTTAGTCTCTCACAATCATTCTGATTCCACAGCCAGGAGTTCCTGTGTCCAAGGCTAGTTTCCTCATATTAGCCCCATTCTGACCTCAGTATGCCTGACACATGACTCACTAATTCCTGAACGATGTCATTAAGTGACATGGCTACGAAGCTCTGTCCCCTTACGGAATTTCCCAAGGATTTCAGAATCTCCCTTTTAAATCCCTTTCCCTAAGCATTTTCATCACAAATCCTTCCAGAGAACAAAAAGTAATCAGGCATCTTTAGGCTAAAGATAAATCAAATATATCCTGCAAGAACTTTGCTTTAAGGAGCTACAAAGAGGAAATCAAATAGACTTGGCTTACACATTTGATGAAATAAAACTTAACATCCAAATTTTAATATAGCAGACAGGAAATTGGTTCGAGTTGGAGATTCAGAAAGATAGATGGAAATCTATGTAACTAGTTCATATTACCACTTTAGTGCCAAGGAAAGAAAAAGCTCTTCAAACTTAAGCTAACGGAAGCTTCATAATACCATCACAGTGACGTAGGTAGGCATGATTCACCATTTTGGCCATGCAAAAGAATCTTCTTACACTTGTCACTGTTACTAGTTACTAAGGTGACAGTTACTAAGCAAAACATAAGAAGGAACATTTTTACATAATTTAAGGAACAACTGCCAATCAGATGGATCAGAAATGTATTACAGTCATAGTGAATGTACCACGAAACTGATTAACCCCTTGCCAGTTCAGGGGTTTGTCAATGCCTTGGGAGGGGTCCTAGTAATGTGCTCATGTGGTCACATCCTTTTATAAATTTACTGAAGTCATATATTTTAAGCAAGTTGATTAGGATTGCTTTTTTTCTCTCATTCCCAGTTCCCTACTTTGTATTCCTCCTTACATAGGGTGACACTGGAGTAGTTGTGTTTCTGAGATTTGGCTAAGATTTGAGTTAAGGATACTGATATTTGGTTTGGGTTTTGTGATATATATTTTGTTGTTTCAGTCATGTTATGAATGGTTCTGTTTTTACTAGATCCTAGAGTGAGAATAGCTTCTAGGAGTACACCTTTGTTCACAGTGTGCAATCACCCAACTTCCTGATGCAGAACTCAGAATGGGCCCTAAGGCATACACTCCAAAATGACTTTGTTATCGAAGAAACAAGGCTGCAATAGAGCTATCTGGAAGGTAGTTTGGGAAAAATTCTTACAGTCATCAGAGTGAAAATGTGTAAGCCGAGTATTGAGCTAGCATCAATCCTAGAAGAAATAAACCCTTCCAATTCTGAAATATACTCAATAATTTGATTACAAATGTTTTTATACTTTTCCCCCTGTTTTATTGGCATGATCATGTTTAACTGGAATTTGATCATGTTACATAGAATCTATCAGAAGGCCTGTGTTGGCAGAGCACGCTCCTGTAGTAGAATGGATACACAGGGAGTAAATCTGTATGAGAGGTTGCATGCTTTATACATCCAACTATTAGTAATAGCTAATTTTTTCATCAATAAAATTCAGTGTCATTTAATAAGTTAAATTTACATCAATAATGTACAAGAGCATTTCTTTTACATTACAGATTAACAGACACTAGAGACACAAAGAGCAACGCTGTTAGAGGAGCAGAGAAACTTTGGGGAATGGCTCTCTGAAACAAAAGCAAGATGTTCTCCATTGACAGCCAGTTGATTCCTGATTTCCATCAATAGAAGGCACCTTTGCATGGACAGAGCTCTCCCACAGTGGAAGAATCACCCACTTTATCTCCTGCCATCTTCCAAGGTAGGGTGGTCATCTGCTCTGTATAAACTTGTACGTTCCATTAGGATACAAATGAAAGTTGAGCTGCTGGCTGACTTGGGAGGTACTCATAAACATAATGCCTATGGAAGACAGATGACTATGATTTTTATTCTCCACTTTAGCATCTGGGCCTAGAACCAAAAGTTTCTTCATTCCTTCTAATCAATAATGATGGAATGAATGGCAGCTATGTGGGTTTTTTTCAATAATAAAAACAAATTTTGAGCAGATATTCTAAAGGAAAAACTAAAATATCATTCTATTCTTTAAAACCATTGCTATATGAAGAGGAAATCATAAGCATGTAACAAAAAATGTAGAGTGTGTTTTAGAGGTGATATGGACAGTCTTTTTAAACATCTAAAGTAATTTTGTTAAATTTAAATTCAACACAGCAAATTACTTTTAATATAAATAAAACTTAGGAGTGATTTTACTATCGTGGTTATGCTTTTCTGTTCATCCCATCCCAACGTAGAGCCCACAAAGACAGAGATACGTGCGGATCTCATTCACAGTTGAGCCTTTTTAATCAAGTTGTTGCTGAAAATCCAATTTATACCAACAGACCATTGTGAATGGTACATTATGGATAGCAATACACTCTCTGTAAAAAAATAATTCCTTAAAGTTAATCCAAACTTATGGCAACATTAGTGTTGTGATCACTCTTCAGCATAAATAGAGGACCATTCTGTAATATCTCATTTATGTCTTCATACTCACAGTATAACTCAGTAATCTCTTCAGGATTTTGAAAATCAAGCATATTTTTTACCTCTATGCTCTTCTTAATCTTTCAAATATCTCTTTTTGAAATAATGACTGAAAGTTTGAAGTGGAAAAAGCTAATATCTCTAATTTTGCATTCTTTAAATTGTCATTGAAAGTTGCAACAATGTTGAAAATATAAAATAGATCTGACAATCACTTTGTAAGTCTCACTTGTTGTAATACTAGTTTCTTATTTCAGAGATATCTAATTTGCTATATCATTGTTTTAGTTTCAGATTTCACTTACTAAAAAGGCCCAAAATATTATTTAAATGAGCCAGTTCTCTAATTCAAATATCACCTTTAACTTCTTGATGTGACAAATACCACACAGGGAATTATTTAATGAAAACACATTCTTCTTTTGGATTTTATATTTGTGATATTTTTCAGCTTTATCAATTTATAATTTGTTATTGTCCCTTTTCTTATTCAAAGTAAATGTTCTTTTTGCACCTAATTTGGCATTGTCATTTGCATTCTTTCTTTAAGAGAGGCCCTGTGTGGGTATTATCTTCAGATCCTATGAAATTTAGATCTGACTTGTGATTTTGTAAGTTTCATGCACAAATTTTTCCATTGCAATCAGGTCGGTCTTCAGTAGGGTGATCTTTGTCCCCTTACACGAAATCAGAGAGCAGCAGGGCCTCTCAGGGTATGCAAGAGTGGGGCCTACACAAGGCAGTCCTACCTGAATCTAAATCCCACCTCTTCATGCTACTCACTGTGTGACCTTACTCTTCTCTCCTCTTTGTCTCTCTCTCTCTCTCTCTCTGTTCCCACGCCCTGCTTCCTGGGGTAAAACCAGGACAATAGAAGAAATTCAGAAAATAGGCAGTAAGGACTACTTAAGGTACACTTTTGTGTATTTATTAACAAACATACTAAATTAATGATAGCAATGATTATTAATATGCCACCAAAATTCAATTATATTTTTCACATAAAATAATCTTAATTTTTGCCAGACTCACATCTATTTAAAGTGCTATTACAAATGCAATCTCAAATCCATTAATGGGATTTTTAGTGTAGTCTCTCATATATGAAAATAACTGGGGTAACTAAAAAGTAGTTTTTCCAAAATACAAATATTTGAAGAACAATGCTTTCAGAATGCCTCCACTAAACCCCCTCTAGGGAGAAAAATGTCTCCAATTCCTTATTTCAGGGAAATGGTATTTCAATAAACACTGTGATCTTGCCACACACATTGTAGGCAAGGGCAGCAGACTGACCAGTTGAAAGAGAATAGGTGTAAATCAAAATCCTCCAAGTCAAGACCCCAGCTCATCCACTTGCAGACTGTGATTTAGCATAGCCTCTCTTCATCTATAAAGAACTAATAATATTCCTTTGTGAAGTTAGTGTGAGAATCAAATTAATTCAGGCATAGAAAAGTCAGGACACTGCCTGATCCACAACAGACCCTCCATATATATTTTAATAGTTACTCTCTTTGCAGCTTTGCCCAGCAATTATCTGTAGCCTAAAGATCCACAAACCTAGACATTAATGTGAATATTAATAATTTCCCACATTTGCAAAACTATTTGGAGTTTTCATAATCACCATTCACTGGTAAAGGAAATGCTAACTGGCTCACCTGAGGTCCTACAGCTAGTCAATGAAAGAACAGGGCCAGTGGATTTCTTCTCCAGACTCTAGATCCAACAGGCTATTCATTCTCCACTTCCTCTCACACAGACTCTTGCAAAGTATCCAGGGCATACAGCCAAGAAAAAGTTCTTTTGAGAAAGGGATAGTGTGCTGGGTCCATGAATTATTACTTTGGCCTAGAACATTTCAACAGAAAAGCCTAAGGTGAGATTTTAAATGACAAGAGGAAATCACTTCTGTTTTTCCTTCCCTGTTCCCTACTTCTCAAAAACAATTCTTCATTCCAGTTGTCTGACTCACCTCCCTTGCTTCAGGCACCTGGCTTATCAAGAGTACTCTGAAGCATCAAAAACCAGAGCAGGCAAACCACTAGGGACATCCAGACCTGGGCATACAAAGGATAATAAAATTATTTGAAAATCAGAATGCCACAGAAGATAAAATATGTGTTTGCCAAGGGTATTGATCTAAGTTCTCTTGCTATAGTGAAATACCTGAGGCTGAATACTTTATAAAGAAGATACCTATTAATTCACAGTTTTGGAGACTGAAAGTCCAAACATCACTGCACTACCCTTGGCAAAGGCCCTGCTGACTGTATCACCTAACAGAGGATGGCATCATGGGGGCAGTGTGTGCAAGACAGAGAGAGCACAAGGCAAAACGAGAAGCGAGAGTGAGTCTGGGCTTCCATGAGAACTGTTAACCCTTTTTCCAAGGGCATACCGACAATGATCTAATGACCTCTCACTAAGCATCACCTCTTAAAGGTCCTACCATCTCTCAATACCAGCATACTGCAGGCTAAGAAATTTAATCTCCATCACATGAGCACATTCAACACATTCAAACTATGTCCAAAACTATAGCACCAAGCTTGTCAACACACAGCTAGACATTTCCAGGGCAAATGTGTCACTGAATGCTATGGAACATAAAGATCTTAACTATATGCAAACAGTTCATTATAGATACTATCTTCTTCGTTTTTACAGTCTGTTCTCCAGTGGAATGTGTCAACTGCCAACTCCTCTGAAATATCAACAACAAAAAAATCTTATGATAAGGAAAAGCTAAGTTTATTTGATTTACTCAACAAAGAGGGTTTATTGACAGTCTTAATGTCTCAGAGGACTTTAGGAGATCCAGGCTCAAAAGGCAGGGAACTAACTGGAATTGGGCAAAGTTACTGACACAACAGTTTAGGATTTGTGGACAAGAGAAGTGAAGGTCTTGACAGGGACCCTGATAATCAGACTTCTCTCTGACAGGTGAGATCCTAGGCCAGATGAGAAATTTGATGGCCTGGATAAACTGATGTGTAAGAATTTCCTGAAGCAAGCAGTAAAGTTTTCTGTTGAATTACAGTTTTATTTCTATATAAGAATTTTTCTGGAATGGAGTTGACAAGCTGACACAGTCTTAATTCTAATAGAAAAAAAAAAAGGCTCTAGGAAATTGTCTATAGCTGCAACTCCTGGAACAGTTCCCATCATAAAATACATGTTGTCTAGTTATTTTAATCCATCTGATTAAAACCACAAACACCCTCCAATTATCGTCATTCTAGGACATGTGTGTTTTGCTGGAAATGTGCACAGATTATGAAGGCAACGTTGTCTCCTTCCATTCAGTTCTAAAATACACTCTTTTTCCATTCTCTCAGGAATATTTAAGCCACCTGAAAAAATACACATTTTAATGCTGTGGCATACAGGCTTCAGTTTCTGCTTAGGAAAATACAGTAAGTTAGAGGATTGGCGCTGACTGGGAGAGCCAGTCACTGAGTATTCCTATTTGTTGTCTCTGCATAGTAATTTGGGGAACAAAAGAATATCTCCCTAGCCCCAGGACATGTATCAGGGGATGCCCAGATTTATGATCCTTGAGAACAAAAATCCTTCATCTTGTAACATTTCATTCCTAGAACCTTTACTTAGGCCCCAAAGTAATGCTCACTGATATGTACAGTGAGAACAAACTCTTGAGGATCTATAGTATGTGAGAGTTGCCTTAATGATGACCTCAGGAAAAATCAATAAGTAAGAGAAAATCAGCTAAGGGGAAAACATGTACAGGGGATACTAGCATAGGACCATAGGGATAGAGAACAGAAACTATAGTGAGGGAGGAACTGGGGAGTCCTGTTCATAATTATCATGTTCATCAGATCTATATGCAATAGTGTCTTGGTAGACTAACTCTTGAAAAGAAAGAAAGAAGATAGAGAAAAAGAAAAAATAACCCAGATTTGTAGCACTTGCTGATTAGTGTGGAATAAACAATCCCACCTGGGACAAATTCCTGCTACCAATAGTTAATTAGCTAACAAAGTTTTGACAACTTAACAATAAGCTCTTGTGAACTGTCTTGAGCACAACAAGGACAAAAGGCAACCTGACCCTGGGAATGACGACTTGCCAATTACAGAATACTTACTTTTTCTAGGGTTTTCTTTTCTTTTAAAGAAATTGTCAGTTTTACTTTAGGAAGTTGGTGTTTATTTCCTGTTGGTCCACAGGATATTTTTGACTGCAAGCTTGGATAAAGTGAAGAGGTCTCCCCCCACAAGTCCCAGGCTCCTCTGTCCCCAGGTTTAGATGATAATTATTACTCCTTCAGTGAATCCTGGCTACTCTGAGATGGGAGGGGTGGGGAGAAAGGCATGGGAGGTCAGTGAAACCGACTCCCATTCTCACCCTGCTCTGGGACTCACTCCCAGCCTTGCATCTCAGACCTTGGCCCTGTTGTGAAATGGATGTCCCTTGGCCCCGGCTTGCAGGAAAATTGGAAGCCAGACTCTAAAATAAGTTAGTATCATCCATAGGCTAGGCCAAAGAAAACTAAAAACATTTGGCACTAAAAAGTCGCCTTCAGGACATGTTGGATTTGCATAAATTTGTCATGGGCCTGACTTTCAATAGGAGGAAAACAGCATGACCTTGCATCTTTGGCATCCTGTTGCCCTTTGCAGCCAAAGTCAGACTGTTTCTCTTCTTGCTTCATCTCTGCTCCTCTTAGTGCACTGAAGACTGGAACATCTGAGGCTGCTGATTATCATATTCACAATTACATGTGCTATGAGTGAGCCACCTGGGTTGTGAAACAAAATTTCACTTGACTAATATTTCAGTGTGTTGAGTCATAAGCCTGACAAGTAGCTACAGGCCATGAAGCAGCATTTCCTGAGTGAGTGTTTGTGAGAAACAAGCAGTAGCTAAAGGTTCAGCCCAGTAGACACTTGGCAAGGTGATCTGACTCCATAGCCTTGCTCTAGGACATGGATTCCTCCCCACTCAGATCCATGGCATTGGTTCCTATGAATTCAATGCAAATCTCAGACATACAGGAATGTATTCCAAATCACATGTTGAACTGCACCTGGTGACCAGCCTTCTCTTGCCCCAACTGTGAAAGTGTCCCACAGGAAATGACAATGGCTGTCAGCCTATTAATTCATGAGCAATTTGTTGCCTTTTACCTTATAAGTGCAAGTTGAGAAATGAATTTCCTGCTCTTAAAATTCCAATATCTTCTAGTACTTCAATAAACTGAAGTAATTTACTTTAATAATGGAAGATATTTGCTTAAAATTAGACCAAGTTATCTTCTTAAAACAGGCAAGGTGAATGGATTAACTTATTAAACCTATACAAAATATGGCTACCTCCTATTACACAAGTTTCAAGGATACTTTTGAGGAACCACTAAGGGCAAGACAGCAATCATTTTCCCTTAATAATGTCATATTGTATTATCTCATCAAGAACTGATTATAGAGACAAGAATGCTCATTCTCACCACTCTTATTCAATATACTACTTGAAATTTTAGCTAGATAAAACAGGCAAAAGAAAAAAATAAAACAGAGACAAATAGGAAAGGTAGAAGTCAAATTATCCATACTCACAGAAGATCAGATCCTATATGTAGCAAACCTTAAAGGTTCCACCAAAAGACTTCTAAAACTGATAAACAAATTCATCAAAATAGAAGGATCCAAAATCAATAGCTTTTCTATACACCAAGAATGAACCTGCCAAGAAAGAAGTTAGGAAAACAATTCCACTTATAATAACTTCAAAAGAACACCTAGGGATAAATTTAACCAATAAGGTAAAAGATCCCTCCATGAAAATTATAAAACACTGGAGAAAGAAATTGGAGAAAAACTTAGAAGATGGAAAGACCTCCTATGTTCATGGATCTGCAGAAGTATATTGCTAAAATAGCCATATTTCCAAAAGCAATCTACAGATTCAATGCAAATCCCATCAAAATACTGAAAAATTCTTCACAGAACTAGAAAAAAATAATCTTAAAATTCACATGGAAGCAAAAAAAGACCCCAAATAGCCAAAACAAACATGAGGAAAAAGAACAATGTTGGAGGCATTAGATTTCAAATATCAGATTTCAAAATATACTACAGATCCGCAGTAATAAAAACAGCATGGTATGGGCATAAAAACAGTAACAAAGACCAAAGCAATAAAATAGAGGACATCAAGACAAGCCAATGCAGCTACAGCTATTTGATCTTTGTCAAAGGTGCTAAAAATAAATATTGGAGAAAAGATAGCCCCTTTAACAAATGGTATTGGGGAAACTGGATATCTATATGTAGAAGATTGAAACTAGTTACCTAGCGCTCACCCTGTAAAAATCGACTCAAAATGGATCAAAGGCTTAGATGGAAGACCTGAAACTCTGAAACTGCTACAAGAAAAAACAAGGGGAAAATTTCAGGATGAGGCACAGGCAATAACTTCTTAAACAGGACTTCAATGACTTGGGAAATGATAAGAATTAACAAATGGGTCTACATCAAATTGAAAAGTTTCTGTGCAGCAAAGGAAACAAAAGAGTAAAGAGACAGCCTACAGAATGGAACAAAATCTATTCCAACGAAGGATTAATATCCAGAATATATAAAGAACTCAAAGCACACACACAAAAAAAATCCAAACAATAAATGGACAAATGAACCAAGCAGGCACTTTCTCAAAAGAAGTATGAACAGCCAATAATTATATTATTTAAAAAACATTCATCCATGGGGAAATGCAAATCAAAACAAATTGAGATTCCATCATATCTCAGTCAGAATGGTAATCAGCAAACACACACACACACACACAATTAATGCTAGGGAAGATGCCAGGCAAAAAGAAACTTCATATGCTATTTGTAGAAATATAAACTAGTATAGCATTACAGAAATCAGTGTGGAAGAATCCCCAAAAAACTGAAAATACAACTCCATATGATCCAGCTATCCAACTCCTTGGTATATACTCAAAGGAACTGAAGTTGGCATACTATAAAGATACCCATGTTTATCATGGCAGATTCACAATAGCCAAGTTATAGAACCAGTCCAGGTGCCCATGGGAAGATTCATGAATAAATAAAGTATGATGAGTATGTGTATACACACACACACACACACACACACACACACACACATATACAAACACACACACACCAGGGAGTATCATTCATCCACAAGGAGATAAAGAGGTAGAGGAATGAAATTATGTCATCTACTGAAAATGAATGTAACAGGAGATCATGATGCTAAGTGAAATAAGCAAGACTCAGAAAGACAAGGATCATGATTTCCCTCATATGTGGAATCCAGTGGGGAAAAGATAAAGTAGGAGGTAAACTGGGCATCGTGGCACATGCCTGCAATCAGAGAGACTAGGGAGGCTGAGGCAGAAAGATCACAAGTTCAAAGCCAGCCTCCACAACTGAGACTCTGTCTCAAAATTAAAAAAAAAAAGAGCCAAGGATGTGACTCAGTGGTTAAGTACTCCTGGGTTCAATCCCTGGTACTAAAAAGAAACAAACAAAAAATAAAGCAGAAGGGAAACTATTAGAGAAGAGGAAGGGGATCAAGGAGAGGATAGACAGGAGGGTAAGGGAAAGTATTTGGGAAGGTAGATATGATCAAAGTATGTTAAATGCATATATGAATATGCCACAATGAATCCCATTACTCGGTATAATTAAAATGCACTAATAAAATTGGTTATAATTAACATAACATTCTATTGACAAGTCAAGAAATTATACCTGAACAAACACAAACAAAAATTACATTTCACCCTGAATGTGGCTTTCGCATCTGCAATCTTAAGCATTTTATCCACACTCCATTTCCAGGTAGGTAATAATATTCCCATTTTACAACTTAGAAAGTAATCTCAAAATCCTTATAGAACTTTCTCAAGGCCATATGACATGCAAGAAGCAGAACAAATCTGGCTGACTTACAGCTCCCAGATATTTTTCCATATAATGTTACTCATACAGGAAAATGACAGCCGGGCGTGGTGGCGCACGCCTGCAATCCAAGCGACTTGGGAGGCTGAGTCAGGAAGATCGCGAGTTCAAAGCCAGCCTCAGCAACTTAGCGAGGCCCTTAGCAACTCAGTGAGACCCTGTCTCTAAATAAATACAAAATAGGGCTGGGGATGTGGCTCAGTGGTCGAGTGTCCCTGAGTTCAATCCCTGGTTCCAAAAAAAAAAAAAAAAAAAAGAAAAGAAAAAAAGAAAATGACATGTAAATTATTATGACTAACAGGTGAACTTGGTCTTGAAAAGAAGAATATGGACTTGCTGACAGTCAAGAGAAGAACAGAAGTGCAACAAGAGGGGGAATCACACTGAAACCTAAATGGCCCATGGCATTATTAGAGAAAAATTCATTACACTGAATATATGGAATACATGCCAGGGATGGAGCAGAGATAAATTAAAGCAGGAATAGATAACCATTACTCAAAGAGTTTTACTGCTTTTTTGAGTTTTCCCCTATATTTTACCTTCAATGCCACAAGAAATATTTTGTTAAAACACAAACACAATATCATTCACCTACTTACATTCAAAATTTCTCTTTTGCTCATTGTGTAAGCATGATGTGGCACACACATTGATTTTCAGATCGGTGAAATGGGTACATACTTGGTGTCTATTTCTTGGGTTACTGTCAGAAGATGTTATAAATGCACATGCATGCACAATTTCAGTCTTATTTTAGGTACAAAAATGCATAAGAAAGTATTTCTTCATTAAATGTTAGTAATTATTAATAAAATTATAAAATGTCATATTTGTATTGTTATTCTATGCTACCATAGACAGTCTGGCAGATTAAATTAGACATTTAGCAAAGACATTTTGGCAAAAATCAACAAAGCATGTTGAAATATGAGTACTTCAACTGATATTTTGAAAAATTAACACACTGGGAAGTAGGTTACAGTGGTAAGGTATAATGATTTTACTTTTTTATTTATTTCCCTTTTATACCTACTATAAGCAACATTCTTAGTTGAAATGACTGCTTAGTAGGTATGAACCAAATGATAAAGGACCAAAACAAGTTTGCCAAGTCAGTCAATGCTGGTGCCTTGTTAATATTTTAACTCTGCTTAGAATATTGCCAACTTTCTGCTCTTATCAGCAAGAGCATCAGAAGCAAGCATTCCTGCCCGGAAAAGTCCAGGTTGTATAACACTTTACTGTAGATCTCTGTTGTGAAAACTTTCAGGGAGTGATGAAATTAGAATGGAATGTGTTTTATTATTTTTCTCTTTTCTTTACTGGAAATTCTCGGTAGATAAATTCTACAAATAAGCAATCTATTATATAGTAACAGGCTTGATCAGTGTAGCAAAATCATTGACAGAAAGCTGGACACTGTGGTGCATGCTTGTTAGTCCAGCAACTGGGGAGCCTGAGGCAGGAGGATCACATGTTCCAGGTCAGCCTCAGTAACATAGTGAGACCCTGTGTCGAACAAAAACAAAAAATGGCTGAGGATGTAACTCAGTAACAGAGTGCTTGCCTAGCATGTGGGAAGCCCTGAGTTCAATTCCCAGCATCACAAAAAATAAATACATAAAATTAAATTAATTAATTAAATTTAAATTAAAGCAAAAATGGCCAGAGATGTAACTCAATAGAGCGCCCTGAGTTCAATACACAGTGCTGAAAAAAAAAATCACTGAAGACACATTTTTGTTCCTGGAAACTTTTATTTTTTTTCCTACATCTGCATCAACCATTTAGTTTTACAGAATTACCCTTGTGTATAAGATACAAGAAGTATCACAATATTTGTGATTATATTGTGTTAACAATTGTGATACCTTATAGTATAATCTTCTAAAAGTATTCTATGCCATTGTATCTTATTCCATTATATTTTAAAGACTGGTTATAATCTAAAAATTAGTTTTATGACCCCTAGTCGATAATGACTTGTACCTACAAAGCATTCCTCTCATTTCTTGACAACAGAGCCAAGTTTTGACAGTCATGTTGGAGTCTACCTTCTTATTAGTGCCATCTAAAATAATTTGAGAACCAGTAGAAGTGAGATTCAATTAGACCCTACCTAACATCTGCCTCCAATCTCAATATCATATCCCAACCTAGTGTCAGGGAATCTGGGAACTTCATTTGTGCAGCATTTGGTGTTGAGATGGTAAAGTAAGCAAGAGTATCTTAGTCATTTTTCTGTCACTGTAACAGAGTACCAGAGACTGAATAATTTATAAAGAAAATAAATTTGTCTCACAGTTCTGGAGGCTACAAGTCCAAGAGCATGGTGCTGGCAAGAGCATGGTGCTGGCATCTGTTGAAGGACTTCCTGATGGATGCATCATAACATGGTGGAAGAGCAAGAGAGCACACAAAATAGAAAGTTGGCCCCGCTTATGCTTTTATCAGAACCCACTCCTGCTACAACCAACCCCTTCTGAGATAGCAGCATAATTTATTCATGAGGGTGGAGCCTTCATGACCAAATCATCTCTTAAAGGTCCCACCTCTCAACACTGCTATAACTATTTAATTCCAACATGAACTTTGAAGGAGATGTTCAAACCACAGAAGTGTATCTGGGCTGTTGAAACTCTTAGGGCAACTGTCACCTCCACATTTCTGCTGGGTTCCTAGTAGAAACTAGACTGAAGTTCTTTTAATGCTTTGCTGAAAAGAAAAAAAAAAAAAAAAAGCTCTAAAGTACACTCCATAGACTAAAGATTCTTTGATCTTGTCTTATCTTCCCAGTCACTTCTTCTCTTACCTAGAGAAAGACTGGCTTTAAGACTTCTCAGTCAGTCTTGGATTTAAATGTAACTTCACCTATAACACCCTGTCTTCCAATTTCTTTCACTGCCAAATAAGAATACTACGAATCTCCTAGCATTCTTGAAATTATTAAATAAAATGGGCATTGTAAATAACTCAAGCACTGAATTCATTAATCAAGAATTGGAACCTACTAAATAATAGGATTTTTCCTTCCCTTTTCTTGGTGCTTTACACCTAGAGCACATACTTCAATTAGCTGCGGCTACAATCTTGAGCACCTACTAAGGAATCACAGGTGAGAAAGAATTTTCCTTCAGCAGGACCACAATTCAAAACTGGGGTGCTATAGTCAGTAAACTTAATCCAGTGAATTAAATGACATTTGGCAGAAAATCAAAATTTAAAAGCACACAACTTTCAAGCCACTATGTTTGTCAATTTTATGAAGTACTCAGAATGTTTGGTAATGAGAAGCAATCTTAAATCTTTCTTTAGCGAAACAGGAAGAAGAATTAAAAATAGGTAATCTGGTCAACTATTTATTTCTTCAGCAGGGCAGACAGAACAAGGAGATTGATTATACACCACTGTTCAGTTTGGTATGGGTGGCAGCAAAACTTGGACGAAAGCAGTCACTAGGCATGAAAAAAAGTTAGAACTAATAAAGTGTAATTACCAATGATATTGTCTAATCCGTCTTTGAGTCGATAATTCCAAAGCACCATATCTAAAATGCCCATCAGATTTCTGTCTACAATCTGTTGTAATCATGTGTTTATCTTCCTTCTTCTAGGGGAGCAAACTTTATGCGCCCTAGTGTATCTAACATCTAGAAAAAAAAATGCCAACTGCAGGAGATGCTAAAATATTTTCAAATATTCATCAAAGGGAGGACAATAATGTCATCAATATGAAATTTGGGGGTAAGGACTATTTTATTGCTGAGATAAGCAACCCAACTAAGATTTTATTAAGAGCAATGATGCCACTAAGTACCTTATTACTTCCATGATCTGGTTGTCCCCTTTCTCATAAGAGTTTACAGATATGATACTTGCTAACTTTGCTGTTACCAAGAGCAATGTTTCTAATTCCAGCAAGAAGAATGTGTAAGAACTTTCCAGAACCTGCCACAGTTTCTTTTCATCTGGCCATTCACATCCTCCAATAACAATTATGCAATATCACGAAATGTGTTCATTAAGTGATTTAATTGTATATATCCATATTTAATGTGGAGTATGTGAGAGGTGACACATAACTAAGTCTTCTTCCTTCTACTTTCTACCACAGTTATTTTCTGCCTATCCTAATTGGATTTCATGACTCTTTAGCCTCCATTTTAGCACCTTCAAATGACACATTAGCTCAATCCCTAACAAGTAGAAGTCTGCCTTTGACGTCATTATCTTCAGGATTGTGTCACATTCATGATCACAGATACTGAAAGATTCTTTGCACAACATTTTGTTCACAACCTCTTCTTCTAGTTCCACTTCTCTTATTCCACTCACAAATTTATAGTAAACATGTTCAACATCCTATGAAGAAATGAAATTCCTTCAGAGATGCCCCATTTTGCCAATCTATCATATCTTCTCTTATGTCACCCACCTTCCATGCTGGCCTGAACTTACAGGTTGTCATTTCTGCAAGTAACTCTGTTTACAGTTCGTTCCTGGCTCATCCCTAACCCTTGCTCGCTCTGTCTTCTTTCTGTTTTTGTCCTCAAGCTACAAAATACTCCTGGAGGAATGAAATCATGTGAATCGGGGTCACTATAGTATAATGCTTTTTAACTTTAGGTGAGATTTCTCTGACATTTTGCAATCCTTTGGTTCATTAATGTCAACTACCTTTGGACTTTCACAGCCGTTGGCCCCAAATCTGATCTCCTCCTCTCAAACACACAACCCTATCATTAGTCTGATCATTCAGTAAATAACCTGCTCTCCTTCTTTGCAATAATGATCCCTGAAGTCACCTGCCTTCACCTTCAACATCTTTCTGTATCATCCTTCTTTATATTGAGAAAATATTACTCCACCCTGATGTTCTTTGCTAAGTAAAAGCATTCAATAAAAACAACTTCAACTATGGATTTACAAATTTATATATGACTTAGTCCCTTAACTTTTATTTTACTTTCTTTTTATTGTGGTAAAATACACATGCCACAGAATCATCTTAAGTATGATTTTAGTGAAATTGAGTATAATGTTGTGCAACCATCACGCCATCCATTTCCAGAACTCTTTCATCTTGCAGAACTGAAATTCTCTATCCATTAAAAATAACTCCCTACTTTTCCCTCACCCTGGCAATCACCATTCTACCTTTTGTATCTACATCATTTCTGTGCACATGCGTGTCTGTCTGTGTGTAAGTGTGTGTGTGTGTGTTTGGTAATTAAACTCAGGGGTGCTCTATCTCTGAGCTACATCCCCAGCTCCCCCCACCTTCTTTTTAACTCTGATAACAGAGTCTCACTAGGTTGCCGAGGCTGGCCTTGAACTTGTGATCTTCTTGTCTCAGCCTCCTGAGTCGCTGGAATTACAAACATGCATCACCATGGTGGCTTCCATTTACTTTTAAAAGATAATTTTAGCTACTTCATTATTTTTCTTTACTTAACAATATTGTATGTAGCTTTACTTTTAAGCACATTTTATAAATGTTAACTGATTTCATTCTCATAATAATTCTATGAAAATTATTTTCAAGACTTTAAAAGGAATATAAATGTTTAGATTGACTATAAATTTGTGGAATGTAGACTATATAAAAAAATGAGACAGAATCAAAGAGAAATGTCTGGTCTAAGAGAAATAAAATGTTTTAGGCAGCTTTTCCACTGGTGTGACTAAATGATCTGACCAGCACAATTATAAAGGAGGAAAGGTTTATTTGAGGACTCATGGTTTCAGAGGTCTTAGTCCATAGTACTCAGGCTCCATTGCTCGGGGCTTGATGTGAGGCAGAACATCATGGCAGAAGAACATGGCAGAGAGAAGCAGCTTGCATCATCAGGAAGCAGAGAGAGCCACACCCCAATTCACACCTCCTCCAGCCATACCCTGCCACTTCAATTAATCCCATTAGGGATTAATTCAGTGATTGGGTTAAGACTCTTACAACCCAATCCAATCGTTTCTCCTCTGAACCTTCCTGCATTTTCTCACATGTGAGTTTTTGGGGGACACCTCACATCCAAACTATAACACAAAATAAGCTATATTCCTAATTTTCTAAGTTCCAGCTTTGAGCAATGACTATTGCGATCCTCTGCCCTAGAAATCCATTGACTTCTCTCTGGCCTTTTGTATGCACCCAATATCTACCACCACCACCACTACCACCAGCTTACGTGTCTTTTCTCTTGTGCTGGTTTGATAAGGTTTCAGTCACTTGTACCCAAACAATTCATTAATAAAACAAGTATCAATGTATCAATGAGAGTCATGTAACATGAGAATATGCATAAAATGTAAAGAATGTATACACACATACTATATTTGAATGTCACCTTCAAAACTCGTGCCAAAATTTAATTGTCATTGTTACTAAGAGATGAAACTTTTAAGAGGAAATTAGACTATGAGAACTCTGCTCTTGTGAATGGACTAATGTCATTGTTGGGGGAATGAGTTGGTTACAGTAAGAATGAGCTCTTGATAAAAGGATGAGTTTTGCTCAATCTCTTCTCTCTCATATGCTTGCTTGCCCTCTGTCTTTCTCCATGGGATGACAGTAAGAGGACCTTTACCAGCATAATCTCTGTGACTAGGTTCTGCATTCCTCTCTTGCCCCCATTTATCCCCATTCCCTATCTCACAGGTTAAGCTCTAGGTATATGATCTGCTCCAAGCAAGCACAATGCTAGTTCTGACTTCAATGCCTTTGCTCATTTGATTACCTCCTTCTGAACTTTGTCCTCACCCTTCAAATTCCCCATTTGCTAAGAAAATTCTTCTCATCCTTTAAGACTCAACTCAAGATGCACTTTCCAGAGAAACTTCTCTGTAACTCTTGTCAATATTCTGCCCACTCCCATGAGAAACAAGGTTAGAAACAAGGTTATTATAGGAACATCTCTGTGCTCTAATACCCAGGACATATTCCATTATGAAACTTATGAGGCTGTTTCAAATATTTTGTTAATACATCTGTCTTTCTTATTAGACTTACAGTTTGGTCGTAGTAGAATTCATCTTATACCTTTTTGTATTTCTAGGTGCTATCCTGATTCCTAATTCATAAATGCTAATTTAATGAACAGACAAAGAAAGAAACACTTTAAATAATAGAGAAATCAATCTATGTTAGAAAAATGTTAGAGCAACATGAAAAATGGAAGATTTTAGTCATGACTCTAATTATGAGTGATGGAACTCAAATTGTCTTAATAAAAGCTTCTATTACTATATAACAATGAGGTCAATGGATTAGATAAGGTAAATCTGGATTCAGGTATTCAGCAATGACCCCAATAACCCTGTCTGTGTAGGTCAGGCCTTTCCTCTATGCTTGCTCCATTTTTGGAAGTCTCTCACCAGGCAATGTCAAGCCCCAGGTTTTCATAGCTATCAGTTTAGCAATTCCAGCAAGCACCAAGAACTTCTCAATTCCTTTTACTCTGGCACAACCAGCATTTTCTCAAATTTAACCAAGTTTGTCATTTGCCTCACCTCAACCACATGGACAGTACTGATAATGGTAATTATCTCACCTTAACTACCACATGAACTGATAATGGCAGAAGTAAGGATTTCTGGTAGAAAATAAGAGTTCTATTTTAAGAAGGTGGAAGGGTGGGTACCAGATATGGACAAATTTAGTGATTGGAGACTGAGTAAAATACGGATTGGAAAGGAAGTTAACACTGATATGAAACTGAATGAGTGCCCTTGGACATAAGGATGGTAGATCTGGTAATCTAGTGACATGTTCAACATTTTCGTTTTCCCCTCCAGAACAGAGACATAATGTATAATGAGCTATGAATATTAGGAAATGTAAGAGAAAGGATGGCATTTATGTCAGCATAGTCCTCAAGGTAAGTCAGGGGAAAGGGCCACACCACTCATTCTTGCTGCCCAAATAGTAATGCCAGTGCTCAGCATGGAGCAGCTTCCTAGATTCTGCAGGCCTATCAGATGGTACTAATCAAATCTGAAGGAGATTATAAAAATTACAGGTAAAATGGAACTTAGTAAAATGAGCTTCTATTTTAAGGATAACTTCATTAAGTCAGTGATTGCATGAGTTCACAACTTGTGCATGCTAACAGTGGCATTCAGCGTATGTCAAAACAAGATGGCATTTATCACAGCAGGTTTCATAACACGGGTGCTCTTGAAATTTTTTGAAGCATAGCACAAGATTTTCATCAGTTACAAAACAGAAAACAGAATAGTAGGAAAGAAAAAAATCTTCTACTTCCCTTCTGAAAGCAAATGATTTTGATTAAACATGTCCCTAATAGTCTCATAGATAATTCTACACATAATAAGCTGATTCTTGTCATGTTTCATTTTTTTGACAACTACAGTGGATAAATTGAAATTCCATTCTTCCTGTGAATTTACTTATGTCAGTACTTGAGTTGAACTTTACTGCAATTTGAAAGCATTCCCCAAAAGCCCCTAGGTTAAAGAATTGGTTACCAACCTGTGGTACTTTTGGAATGTGGTAGAACCTTTAAGAAGTGGTGTATAGTGAGGGGAAGTTAGGTAGTTGGGTGCATGCCCTTGAGGGGGATATTGGAACAATGACTCCTTCCTCTCTCTTTTTGCTTACTAGTTGCCATGAGATGAACAGGACTTCTCTATCATGAGCTCCCACAATGAAATACTGCCTTACCATAGGCCCAAAGTAACAGGACTAAGCAACCATGGACTGAAACCTCTGAAACTGTGAGCAAAAATAAACTTATCCATCTTTTAAACTGATTATTTTGTCATAGTAATGGAGAGCTGGCTTACACAGATGTGGAACTTAATAATATCACTTAATAATATCTATTGTTCTTTAGGTATAAGAAATAGATGAAAAGTTTGGATAATCAGTTGTTAATGCTGATGACAAAGAGACAGTCATTTCTTAAATCTTCCAATAGACGGGGAGAGAAGAATTTACTCTCATTCCCTTTTTATATGGGAAGTTATAAAACTGAAATTTCAGAAAAGTAATGGACAAGAAACAATCTAAGAGCCCTTAAGAATATGGATACACTCTTCTTTCAAAATTTCTGATGCTGAAAATTTAAAAGATTAATTAGAAGATGTTTCTTTGGAAACATGGATTTTTTTTTTTTTTCCTGTTGACATAAGGATTTACCATAGGCTGTTTCATTTTAAGTCAACCTCCTAACTGTCTACAACTATAGACTGAATGGCTTCAACAACAATTTACTTCACAGTTTTGGAGGCTGAGAGGGCTAAGCTCAAAGTGCAGGCCTATTTGGTGTCTGGCGAAGGCAAGCTTTCTGGTTTGCAAATGGTCACCTTCTTGCTATGCTGTGGATAAAGAGGAAAAAAAGAAAGAGAAAGAGTAGGAAGCTCTCTGGTCTTTTCTTATAGAGGCATTAATTCCATCATGGGTTTCCTCCCCAACTCCATGACCTCATCTAAACCTAATTATTTACCTCCCAAAAGCTCCATCATATTGTAGGTTAATCCCATCATGTTGTAGGTTAGGGTTTTTACAAATGGGGGCAACACGAATAGGCCATTAACAATAAGGTTGTAAAGCAACATTCTATTTTGTTTATTTAACGAATATTTACATAGCACTTAGTATGTACTGATGGTTCATAAATACACCATATTTAACAATACCTGAGAGACAGGCAATTCTATCAGCTCTCTTTTACTGAAAAGAACCATAAACAAAAGGAAATAGGACACATTGCCAACTTTGGTGCAGAAGGGAGATAGGATTGCTGAAATTTTAGCCCTGACAGTTTTTACCAGTTTAACTCTTCATCGAGTGGACACCCTATTTCTGGAGCCAACAGCTTTTTCATCCAACTGCTTCCTTGCCCTTCTTACAGCAGTGCAGAAGGAGTTCTGCATCCACCATGGAGAATCAATGCAGTCCACCTAAGTTCAACTTTAAAAAAAGAACATTGAAGTTGGATGCAGTGGTGCACACCTGTAATCCCAGCAACTCTAAGGCAAGAGGTTCTGGAATTCAGTCAGCCTCAGCAACTTGGTGAGACCCTAAGCAACTTCAGGAGACGGGGTCTCTAAATAAAAAAATAAAAAGGGCTGGGTAGGTGGCTTAGAGGGTAAGCACCCTGGATACAGTGGTTCATCCCTGATGCAAAAGAAAAGAAAAAAAACAAAAAAAGAAACATTGATCCTGAACTAATGGTGTAAAATGAATTGCCCAGTATGAAGGCATTAGCTAAACAGACTTGGAAATGTTTTACTGATATTTTTTGAGGACCAAAAGTATGTCAATAATTGTTTATCAACAGGGAATCAATCCTACAATGCAGGTAAATTCAGACAACTGTCCAAGACAATACTAGAAAAAGTGAACCTCTTGAAATCAACAGGAACCCCTCACTGCTCCCCGAAGGGCTTTCATGAATGAAAACACAGCCTGCAATACAACAAAATGGTGATGCTGCAGAAACTACTAGTTTCGGAAGCTACAAAAGTTAAAAGAGAGACAGATGGGAGATTAGAACGCGGTCTTTCAAAAAACACTGAATTCACCTGTGGCACTGGTATACTCCCCACCTTACCCCCTCCCCACTGCAGAAAAACATAGGTTAAATGTGATTTGAGATAACAAAACACTGGGGAAAAGACAAACGTTCTCATGTGTAATTTGAAATGACAGATGTATTTTTATAGTGTGTTTTTATTTCTGAGAGATGAATTAAATCCGCAAGAGGAGAGCCAGAGGAGAGAGTCAAGATGCAGCCATTCCCCCTAACTGCTATCCCAACTAAAGTTTCCTCCCGAGAAGTAACTCTCCATTAAAACCGTGGCGCCGAACCTACGTGTCACAGCTGGTCTGATCACCACGCCGCGCGCACTAGGGTCCCCGGCGCCCAAAGTCCCCCTCGAAGGTGGCCACTCACTCCCCTTCCGGGCACTGGAGCAGACAGAGAACATCCCGGGATCAGATCGCAGGGTCCCCTAGGCAGGAGGGCGAGGCGGGCGGCACTACTGTGCCCCCACCCCCAACTCTAGCCAGAGGCGGGGCGGCCTCTTCCTTCCGCGCTCGGGGAAACACCAGGAGCTCCGGGAATTTCCCTGGCCAGGGGCTCTGGTCTTTCCCGCCAACCATGCATAAAAGGGGCTCGCCGATCCCGGAGAGCCACAGAGCCAGGACAGCAGTCCCTCGCCTCCAGCTCTTGCACTCCAGGCTCCGCCGCGATCTTCCCGCTGAGTCCCATGGCCCGCACCGCAGTCCCCCGCGCTCCGCGGCTCGTCCAGGCCGCGCTGCTGCTGCTGCTCCTGGTGGCTGCCTGCCGGCGCGCAGCAGGTGAGATCCGCGCTCTGGGTAACCCCTAGAGGGGACAGGGCTTGGGGATATGGGGTGGGGACGCCTAGGAGGGGAACAGTCCCGCTCACCTGGTCTCTTCTCACCTCAGGAGCACCGGTGGTCACTGAACTGCGCTGCCAGTGCTTGCAGACGATGCAAGGAATTCACCTCAAGAACATCCAAAGTGTAAAGGTGACGCCTCCGGGACCTCACTGCGCCCAGACCGAAGTCATGTAAGTCCTGCCCTGAGCCGCTTGAGGCTATGACCTGAGTCACCCTGACCCTCCCGCTGCTTCCTAGCTGAACATTTTTCCTCATGGGGATCCTCTCTTCCTTCTGCAGAGCCACTCTCAAGAATGGACAGGAAGCTTGTCTGAACCCTGAAGCCCCCTTGGTCAAGAAAATCATCAATAAGATGCTGAACAAGTGAGTTATGGTTTCTATTTACCCATGTGACAAGGGTCATGCTCGCATCTGCCCCTTGAAAACTATTTCAGGAAAACTCATGGGTGGTTGAAGGACTAGAAATTATGCTTAGTATTTTCATACTTAACTGTACTATAAGTTTATGAATTGTCTCTGGTGCCAGAAATATTTCCAATGTCCTCCATCCCCATGCCCAAACCCTATTCAGTGAGGGGAGGTAAATGTGGGCTCCTAAAGGAGGAAGTAGAATTGGTAGTGATGCTAAAAAGCCTCTTACTATTGAGGAACCATCTCTACCTCGGTGTCTAATGGGTTCAATACCTAAAAAGTGGAACCTCTGGTTTTGGTCAGGGTGGGCCTCTAAGTCTTCCTGGTCAAGAGCAAGGACTTTGAATGAGATTCCCCAGAATCCAAGGCTAGAATCCCTGTGGATGTTATTTAATGAGCTTTAACAAAAAGTAGAAACAACAGCTGTTTCATAGGCTTGGCATATAGCTTAAGGGAAGTCACACTAAATTTGTAATCCAGTGTGACAGGCTGTGATTAATATCTTTTTCCTCTTTTGAGTCAATGATATATTTGACTCCACCTCTTGGTTTTCCTCTATAAAAACATTCAGAGGCCCAAGTTCTCTGCTATTCAGGGCAGTGGATAAGGTCAGACCTTCACTGGGTTTGGGGGAGAACAGGAGACTGTAATGCAGAAATCCCTCTACCCTTGGGACCCAACTAAGAGATGAGTAGCTTCCCTCAGCACCAGTTAACACTAACCTCTCCCATCACAGGGGTAGCACCAACTGACCTGGATTGAAGAAGCTTCTCCTGGTGGGTCCTGCAGTGTGGTCCCTGCCTTATGAGACCTGAAAATGGAAGAGAACAGCCAGCTTCTGGAGACGATTGGAAAGAACTTAATGTCTTTTACTATTTCTTATGAGAGTTTTATTTATTTATGGATATATTTATTTATTTTTCAAAGTTTCAATTTTAATATTTATGTTAGTATTTGAAGATGTGAATGTGTTTCATGAAACATAACTCAGTCTTGATTGTTATTTAACCTAAAGATGATGGGTTTAAACTGTCTCCTTAAATTGATATTTATTGGCTGACAGTGTCAGCCACTGTCATAGAAGAAGGTGGAATGGGGATGCAACCAATTGCACAGTGTGATCAATATTAATTAGGGTGAGGGAATGTGTACACATGTATTTTTGTACTTTTTAAAAAGAATGTCGGTTGTTATTTATTGAAAGTCTCTCACATTACATAGTCAACATTCATATGTTGAAGCTTCCCTTGGACATTTTATGTCTTCCTTGTAGGGCATAATGCCTTGTTTAATATTTATTATGCATTGTTTCTCTTTGTCTTGGAACAGAGAATTTGCAATTGCTGTCATATTTTTGCAAATGACATCAAAATAAAAATTGTACTGAAAAATAGCATGCTTACCCTTTGTGTTATTTTCCTCAATGTCTGTAGGTTGTATTTGACTGCATGCCTGCTTTTCTGGCTGACACTTTCCTTAAATTTCTCTGACTGGTGAATGAATAGTTGACACTATTAGGAAGTGCATACTACCCTCCTCCAACCACCATGATAATTCTGGTTTTTAATAAAATATTGCTGTTTTTACAATGACCTATTATTTATTAAAAAGTAGCTTTTTACAAACTTATGGATTTTTATAAATATTTTATCAAAAGCTTCTATTACATGCCTTTTGGTAAGTGGTTTCACAAACAATTATGCAATTCTTTCCATTTTTGTGAGGTTGGGAGTAAGAGATGGAAATGTAGATTCTGCCTAAGAACTAAAAAATCTGTGCTATTTAAAAGAACAACAATAATAATGACCTGTGGAGATATGTTGTTTTAATCAGCTCTTTCACTGCTGTGACTAAATGATCTGACCAGCACACCTATCAAGGAGGAAAGGTTTATTTGAAGGCTCACATTTTCAGAGGTCCTAGTCCATAGAAGGCAGGCTCCATTCCTCCAGGCTGGAGGTGAGGCAGAACATCATGACAGAAGAGTGTGGCAAAGGGAAGCAGCTCACATCATCAGGAAGCAGAGAGAGAGAGTCTCCACTCTCCTGATACAAAATACATACCCAAAACTACACCCCAATTCCAATCTCCTCCAGTCACACCCTATCACTTCAATTATCCTATCAGGGATTAATTCAATGATTGCATTAAGGCTCTTACAACCCAATCATTTCTCCTCTGAACCTTCCCGCATTGTCTCACATGTAAGTTTTTGGGGGACACCTCACATCCAAACCATAACATATGTGCATACTATAAAGTAAAACAGGTGACCAAGAAAGCAGAAAGGATATGTAAGGAAATAAATGGATTTAAAATATAACACAATTCTTCAATTTTTCAAGAAAATATTAAATTAAGGAAAATTGTAATGGAATAGTAACATATATTGTAATTCTATGGTGACCCTAAAAAGGGAAATGCAAAATTTAGGGCTTAAAAATCTGAAAAGGAGAAAACATGAAGTGAAATAAAACATCTCCATAATGCAAAAGAAGATGGAAAGTTGAAAAAGGTGGGGGAGTATATGGGACAGAAAAGAAGGACTGAATCTTCCTTATGGATGAATTCCTAATGAGTACAGTCTCTCCCTTCCTACAGCTTATGCTTAGTTCCTGTACCATGGGCAATTTGCTTCCAAAGGGATTAAGAAAAAGGGAAAATAAAAGCATTATAGGGAAGAAATTTGACAGACACGATTTCAACCAAGTGATCAAGATTATTTTTAACAGTCAAGGAGTGTTAATGAATATCAGACAGCCCCTGATAGAATATGATGGAAAGGGCACTTCAGCTTCATTTAAATGCTTCCACATAACACAGATTCCCAGTATAGACGTGAGAAAAAAGTTGGAAAAATCCAAATTGAGGGACATTCTACAAGACACAAAACAAGTCTTTTTCTGAACTGTCAAGGTCAGGGAAAAAAAGACAACATTAAAAAATTGTTACAGATCAGAGTAGACAAAGGAGACATGAGGGCTAAATGCAATATATGTGTTAGACTGAATCCTGCAATAGAAAAAGGACATGAAAAAAAAGAAAAAAAAAGGACATGGATGGAAATTTGGTGAAATCCGAATGAAGACTGTAGTTTAGTGGTTAGCAACGTACCAATGTTAATTTCTTAGTTGTGACAAGTGTACTACAATTATGTAAAATCTCAACATAAGAGGAAACTGAACAAAAGGTCTGATGCAGGAACTTTCAGTACAACTCATACAAAAATACTTTGTAAATCTAAAATTATTCCAAATTTAATACTAGATTATAAAAAATAGAACAAATAGAGTAGTAAAATAGTAGGCTTAAATGCAACTCTAGTAAGAATGACAGTAAATTTAAATAGCATAAGCACTCCAATTAAAAGCCAGAGATTATGAGATTGTACCAGATATCTATGCTGCTTAATGAAATGTACTTTAGATATTAAACCCTAGGTATCTTGGAATTAAAGAATTGAAAGTGCTATATCATGCAAAAACTAACAAAAAGAAACCAAACATAATTTTATTAATATGCTAATTATTATTAACAGCCATGAATGTTATTATATTTATTAATAATTGATCTACTTATGAAGGTCCATTTTATATATTAGGTCTATGCAAAGAAGTAATCTTAGAAAGAAGATTGATTCAAAATATAAAGGAGGCTATTCTACAAGCATCAAAACAACCATGAAATTTTATGAAATTAATAACATTATCAAACATCCCAAGCAAAATGGAGAGACCAAAAAAGATCCATAGGCAAATCCATATCTCTAGCCAAAGTTTCTAACTCTTTCACTACTTAATGGATAAAACAGTAAAAAAGTCAGAAATAGTGGGGAAGAGTTAGGCAACATAATCAACAAACTTGGCCTGAGTGACATATAGACACTTCACCCCAGCAATTCCATAAATCACATTTATTTTTTGAGGGCATTACGAACATTTCTAAAAGAGATTAAGGCTGGTGTGGTGGCCCCCATCTGGAATCCCAGTGACTCAGGCAGGAGAATGGCAAGTTTGAGGTCAGTCCCAGCAGCCTAACAAGACCCTGTCTCAAATTAAAAAGGTCTGGGTATAGAGCTCAGTGGTAAAGAGCCCCTGGGTTCAATCCCCAGGATCAACTAAACAAAACAAAATCAGAAAAAAAAAAAAAACCCAAAAAACTAGAAAAGACTATATATGGACTGTGAAGATTGTTTCAAAAATTTTCAAAATGCTGACATGGTACAGAGAACATTTTCTGATCATCATTTTTTATGATGATTTCTAATTTTCCTATTTGAAATGTGTATATCCGCATATGTGATATGTTTGCTGAGGTTTACAGCTCATTACTCAACTTCCTAAATTTTGCTT
The DNA here is from genome assembly GCA_020662805.1 of Glaucomys volans. Taxonomy (NCBI): domain Eukaryota; kingdom Metazoa; phylum Chordata; class Mammalia; order Rodentia; family Sciuridae; genus Glaucomys; species Glaucomys volans. The sequence goes on along the minus strand of JAJEJO010050753.1, from coordinate 226,812 downwards.
TCAAAATATCAAAGTCATCATGCTGTTTTCATGTCCAGCATAACAAACTAGTATGATAATATTTGCATAGAGATAGTTCCTCATTTCTTAAATTTTTTTTCTGACAGGCTCTTGCATAATTTTTGGCATTCCTATATTTCTTGGATTACATTACATAAACATAATGCAATTTAACTACTCAATAGTACATCCTCAAAAATTTTAAAAACAGTCTTAAGAAAATGGAAATACAAAGTTCATATTAAAATCTGTTTTTGTAAATTATCATGGAATAACACCCAAATTTAATGTAGTAGATGGTGTTCAATATTAATTAAAATGAATTTTTTTTTTTTTTTCACACACCACTGTGCTTTATTAATTGTAGAATACTGCGCCTATGCAGGGCAGTCTTCATCTTGCAGCTGAGCCCCTTGTCGCCAGTCATGTTTGCAGGACATCTAAGTTCCATGTCTATGCAGTTAATAAATGGAAGGGGGGGATGAATTTTTGAAAAAATCTCTTTCTCCCATCTAAGCAAAACCCCTAAGTCCTCTGCCTACTTTGTTTCCCTGCATGTCCTTATGCACATTGTCTTCATTTCTCTGAAAATTATGTCTGAGAGGCCTCTTCATGGAAAAATAAACAAACCTTTGTATTCCTTTTCAATTTTGCATATTCAATTTTTCAATGTAGAACCATAGCTAGGTTCATTATCCCTCATCAGCAGACATATACTTAGGTCATTTCCCATTTTGCAGTGGCAGCAGCTTGCAGTGCAGACCCACCTGGAGGCTGGGCACTCTAGGGCACCATGCAGGTCCCCTGAGGGAGGGGGCAGTTGGTCCCAGCACTCAGTAGGGCCCTTCACTGGCTGTGGCTGAGGCCAGAGCAGCGGGAAAGAAGCTGGATGCAGACAGAACTGTCGGGGAGGGGACGGCATTGACTGCTCCCAGGGCCCCAGATACCCAGATGGCACCCCTGACTGCAGCTCCCCAGAACAATGACATTGCTCTTGTCCATGAAGGACCCAGTCCCCTGGCGGCAGCAGCCCAGGTGCCTCCATACAAACTTGAGTCCCAGTACCACCAGCATCCAGCTGTGGGAAGAGCGGTTGGGAAGCAGGAGGTGAAAACCCTGCTGGATTTGAGATCAGGGAGCCCCAGAGGTTTCCAGAAGGCTTGCTCCACATGCAGGCTGGAGTCTCCAGGCCAGGCATACCAGCATGCCCCCAGAGGACAGCTTGACCAGAAGCACACTCCAACTCCCAGGAGAAGTGGTCCATCTCTCTAGGGGTCCCCAGAAGGCCCTCCTGGCCTGAGTAGTTGAAAGCAGACACCCCAGGCTGAGCCGGGCCTGGGACAGGGACCTGTGCCTGGGCTGCCTTCCTGCTGGAGCTTCTCCGGCTTCTCTTTAATATTTGAGCTCTCCGGTTCTGAAACCAGACCTGGATTCGAGGCTCGGGAATCTGGGTCAGCCTGGCCAGCTCTTCTCTCACATTAATGCCTGGATACTGGCTCCTTTCAAAGGCCTCAGTAAGAACCTTGTATTGATCTTTGTTGTACTTGGTCCTCCTGCGCCTCTGGAGTTGCCGGGGTGTGTCTGCAGCCATGACCCCAGCCTCGAGCTCTCCGATGAGAAGAATTAAAATGAATTTAAATAGCTAAATGACTTTAATTTTAATTAAAAACTTAAAATTAAATAACTTTAATTTAAATAACTAAAGATTGTTAAAATCATTAGGACCTCCTTACTACAGGAATTACTACAGAAAAGATTGGCTATGTTGCAGAAGAAAATGTGCAAGTTACATATCAAAGTAGAATTTTCTTTGTTTTGACTTCTTCCATTACTCATCTCTTGCAAAATCTATCACAGTCCTTTGTATGTTGTATTTGTCTCATAAATGTCTTTTGAATTTAATACCCACCACCCCCTAATTTTGGTACTGACTTAGGCCTGTACGTTAAACCAATCTTCCACCCACCACATGGTAGGTAGTCAATAAAGGTCACCCTGTGGTCTGGGAAAAGTGAATCACGAACCTTGAGATACAAGTGGAGGCTCCCAGAGGAAGTAACATCCAAACCAACTGGCAAGCAGGATCCTGTAGACACATAGCCTCCAGTGTTGAAAAGCCCAGCTCCCCACTCTTCTCAGTGTCCCCATGCTCCTTCCCAACATAAGGACTTTGCTTACAGGATCCTTTCCCTTGGGATGGTTTTCCATGCCTCAGAGATCCTCCATTCACATGGAAAACTCTTCATTCTTAAAAACTCACATAAGTGACATTCTGCAAGAGAAATTCTCTGACACCTCTCACAAATCCACACTGTAAGAGTTGTATTAGGAGTCCCCACTTCTCCCAATGCCTTGAGAGTAGTTTGTCATGGTATTTACCAGCTCTTCTAAAATCTGTTTCTACATTCATGCCCCCTGCTGCATTGAGAGTCTGAAGGTAGCAGTCTGTCTTAATCCTCTTTGTAACCATGGCAACCGCATCATTCCCATGGTATAAATGCTGGGGAAACGGTATATGAAAATGCCGATACAAACGGAGAAAAAAGGAATTAAGCTCCAGTTGAAATGCCTTTCTGGTCAGAAAGGTAATTCTAGCAGCAAGTGGAGTCAGTAACAAAAAATTCAATTCAAATTAGCTCAATGAAAAGGGGATTTATTTCATTTCCCTATGAATGGAAAGTCTGATTAGTAGGTGAGATAAAGCAGAATCCTGGAGTTCAAAAATGCTCCTTGGTGGTCACTCTTAGTTCAGGTCTGGCTGCTTTCCTCTGTGCTGGTTTCAGTGTGGACAGGTTCTCCTCAAGCATTGGCAAAGTCCCAAACTTCTGTCCAACTGGCTATATGCCAGCAGGAAGCAAGAACTTGTTTGTCCAACCATTTCCTGACATAAAGGACTCCAGGGAATTCTTCTGACTTGGACAGGTTAGGGCACTTGCCCACACTTAAGCCTACCAAGGTGACTGGGGTTGGACTCGGACAGGAAGAACTGGCCAGTACAATCTAGTCTTGTGGGAGCCCTCCTGGAGATTTGAAGGAGTATCACTTCCTGAACCTCAGACTTGAAGGGAGGGATGACAAGGAAAGGAAAATTAGGGTTCCATGATCAGAAGTAGGGGGTAGGGACTAACTGGTATAAATGACAAATGCGCTAGAGACAGGACAAGGTGACATTGATATTCAAAAGGTTTTGAACTATAGAAGTAGATATATCCATGGATTTAAGGACGCATTCCGGCAGCGTCATTCTCCCCTCAGTGTCACAGTCATTCACTATAGTAGAAGCAGCAATTGCAACAAAATAGAGCTGGCAGCTGAGATGGCTTGACTCCCCACAGGAAGGCTGAGCAGAGCAGCTCTTACTCCTGCCCATTCCTGTTGCTCCATCAGTGTGCAGGATGCAGCAGCAACTCTGGATATAAAAGGCATATTAGATAGTGAAAATAAAAACTGCAAGATGTAATAAATATGATAACTTAAAAAGGAATTATAAACAAATGTTTTTATTTTAGTAATGACTATTCCTTTCAGAGTGATGATTATGTGACTTTAAAGTTTGGACATATTAAACCTTTCATTTAGCTTGTTCAATGAATAATTGGCTAAGGAAGACACAATTAAAATAATAAAAGTTTGGATTATTTTAGCACAACACCATTGCTTCTTTTCTTTTTTAAAAAAGATGAAGAGCAGGTAGATACTACCACATGTGTCCATGTACAGACAAGAATCTTTACATCAACAAGTAGATAGTCATGTCCCAGTAATTGGCAGAGTTGAAATTCCTCTCTGGGAGGTCTGGTGCGGGTTCCTGTTCTGTGCCTCTCTAATAGCTCCCCTCCCCACTCTCGCAGCTCTTTCTCACACCCCTGGCAAGTCTACATCCAGAACCATTTCTAAACCATCTGAAACCGAACTGGAAACTGACGCAGCACATTAAATTGGAGAGTGAAAAGGGAATTGCTGAATGAAAGTCTTCTGTTAAGGCGGTTTATTAGAAATCAGTAAAAGCAAAGTATGACAATTGTTTTTCTGAAAGAGAAATCAAATTGCTGGAGGTACCATGTAAGGTGGAAAAGAAATGAATTTTGTCTTAATCAAGCAAAGTAGGACAAGATTTATGAACCAGCATATGTCCATTTCACAAGAATATATGCTTTTGCCACTTAAAATGATCAGAGGATGCTATTCATCCTGGGCATCCGCTCTTGATGTCTGTGACCTTTTAGGCTCTTGGACAAGCCTAGGAACTGTGCACCCAACAAGTTCAAAGTAACGCTTCCTCCCCAGAACAGCTCCAGGATCCTAATAGGTTATTATTTTATGGATTTGTCAACTCCCTCATACACCAAAATGTGGTATTCGTTGACTTTCCCCAGCTTTGGAAATTCCAGAATTGCCCAGAGAAAGGAAGTTATGTAGAATTTCAACACTTTTTCCTAAACTAAATGTTGAATTCAATTTTGGACACTGTCCTTTCCCTAGGCTAATGTGGAAAGATGTGACACAAAGTCAAAGTGCGATTTATTTGTGCTTGTTAAATATCAGGAAGAAGACATATACTCTTATGTGTAATCTGAGAATAATATATTTCAAAAGAGTGTATTTATGCAGACGTAAGTAAAATCTTCAGCCAGAAGATATTTATGGGTGTAGAACAAATAGAAAAGCGGGTCTTCACTTCCCATCTTCCTTCCTCCAATCCTGATGACTGACGTTCCTCAAACTGTCCAGTGTCAGCTGATGACGCCGCCTCCTCAGGGAGTCTGGGCGCCCACAGTTCCTCTCGCTGCTGGCCAATCACTTTCTTTCGGGAATCTGAGGCAGAAAGAGAACATCCTAGGATCGCAGGGTCCCCGGGAGTTAGGCAGGAGGGCGAGGCGGCCCCCACCCCCTACTCTAGCCAGAGGCGGGGCGGCCTCTTCCTTCCGCGCTCGGGGAAACACCAGGAGCTCCGGGAATTTCCCTGGCCAGGGGCTCTGGTCTTTCCCGCCAACCATGCATAAAAGGGGCTCGCCGATCCCGGAGAGCCACAGAGCCAGGACAGCAGTCCCTCGCCTCCAGCTCTTGCACTCCAGGCTCCGCCGCGATCTTCCCGCTGAGTCCCATGGCCCGCACCGCAGTCCCCCGCGCTCCGAGGCTCGTCCAGGTAGCGCTGCTGCTGCTGCTCCTGGTGGCTGCCTGTCGGCGCGCAGCAGGTGAGATCCGCGCTCTGGAATCCCCCAGAGGGGACCTGGCTTTGGGATATGGGGTGGGGACGCCTAGGAGGGGAACAGTCCCGCTCACCTGGTCTCTTCTCACCTCAGGAGCGCCGGTGGTCACTGAACTGCGCTGCCAGTGCTTGCAGACGATGCAAGGAATTCACCTCAAGAACATCCAAAATGTGAAGGTGACGCCTCCGGGACCTCACTGCGCCCAGACTGAAGTCATGTAAGTCCTGCCCTATACCACCACTGCTGCTGCTGTTGAGACTACCGCCTGGGTAGCCTGAGCTTTCTGCTGTCCCCCACCTCTGACTCCCAACTGAACCTCCAGCTTCAACTGTGACCTTCTCTTCTCTCTGCAGAGCCACTCTCAAGAATGGACAGGAAGCTTGTCTGAACCCTGAAGCCCCCTTGGTCAAGAAAATCATCCATAAGATGCTGAACAAGTGAGTTATGTGAATGGAGTTATGGGTCATACTGACATCAGCCTCTAAAAATTTATCAGGGAAACTCAGGGTTTTGCTGAAGGACAGAAATTGGGATTATTTTCATAAAATAATAGTGCCAATAAGATGATTAATCTCTGGTACCATAAAGATAGTTTCAATGTCCAAACTTCTATTTAAATAAGTGCAGGTAAATGTGTACTCCTACAAGACCAAGAATTGACCAGTGATGCTAAAAAGCAAGACAAAACAAAACAATTGTTACTTCTACCTATTGTAATATTACTCTGACTTTTTGAAGCTAATGATACAATGGTGATCACAGGTCCCCTATTCCTAATTAAACATCCAGTAACCTGGTGTGATTTTTGCTACGTAGTGTTATGGGTAGTAACCACTTGATGCAAGGCTAGGGAATGGCCACATTTAGAAAAATTCTAGAACATCAGGGATTAAGGCTGTGCAATCAGTTTTTTAAGTATCTACAAACAGCAACTTTTTTTTTTTCTTTTTTATCACAGAGGCAGCACCAACTGATCTGGAGAGAAGGAGGAAGCTTGTCTCCTACTGTTTCTGAAGAAGATTCTAAAAGTGAAAAGAGAGAAACAAATAGTACCTTGGGGGCAACTGATGTGTCTGACTATTCTCTATGAGAGTTCTTCTAATTATTTTTATTTGTATTTATGTATTTATTTATTTATTTTCAGTGATTGTACATTAATGTTTATTCTTATATTTAAAGATGTGAGTATGTTTGGTAATTCACTGTACTGTTATTTTAAAAGGTCATTTTTTAAAATGTTAAATCAAAGTTCTTTCAGTCCTGTTGTTCAGTTTAATTCATTAAACTTTTTGTCCACTGTAATGGAGATTGGGGATAAACAGTGGGAGATCCAAGACAGTCACATCACTGATAAGATATGGAAATGTGTGTACATCTATTTTTGTAACTGTTTAGAAGAACGTTAGCTGCTATTTATTGTAACACTTTCACAGTACGTGATCAACATTTCTGATGTTGATGCTGTAGGAACTCTAATGTTCTAATTATCCCTTGGACATTTATGTCTTCTTATGTAAGGCACAATGCCTTTATTCAGCATTGATTATGCAATGTGTCTCTAGGTCTTGGAATAGAGATGTTTATATATTGATGTATTTTTACAAATAACGTGAAAATAAAGCTTTTATAAAAATTCCATGCTTAGGTTTGTTTTATATGTCCAAGATTTTGTTTCTCCAGAGTACACCAAGTGTGAGGAATCCAGAGGAGACCATAGACCTTTCTCTTTTACATTCTGTGAGAATTAAATCTGTAGCATTTTGTCTAGTTAATTATTCTGATCCTAGTAGATGAGCATCTCTAATCTGTTTTACTCAAAAGGCCCAAAGGTTACATCCAGAACTAGGTCATTAGTTAAGGGTCAGGTGCTGGGGAAGATCAGAGCCACTATCACTCTATTTATTTACATGTCAAAAGAGATGAAGCCACAGAATTCAGCAAGTTCTCTGAGTCTTAAAATGGGAGATAAGGAGACTATCTGGCTCTTGGGAAGACTTTATTTACATATCTAAATGTTGGAAGTAGGACTCAGGCAAATTATGGTTCATTGGAGACCCCTTCTGGGAGGGGATGAGACACCTTCCTCTTCCCTCTTTTGGGCAGGGAATTTTTTTTTTTTCTTTTCCTTATACTGTTGTGTGGAGTGTCTGGCTACTAGTGTAGGACAATGGATGTGACTTTTATTCCATTGCCCAAGGATAAGGCCTGAGGCAACTAGGATGTGGCATGCTTATTTTCTGTGAGATATTCAACAAGAAATCTGTCTCTTATTCAGAATATCTTGTGTGTTCACTCAGGATAAAAATTTTAAATTATACAGATTATGAAGATTAAAAACCCAGTGTAGATCTTGTTAGCTTGGTGTAGGGAAAGAAAGATAAAGGAGATGTAGTCAGTTAAACAAAGGCTATGAAGAATTGGATGGATCTGGTAGTAGATTCTAGTTCTACTTCCTTGTAACTGTGCTATTTGGTCGTTTCTTGATAAATCTAAACTTCATTTCTCCTTTCAGAAGAGAAGTACAGTAAAACTGTTAGGGGACAGACAGATGTGAATGGTGGGAATACAAGATTAAGAGAATAATTCTGTAAAATGGGCCCAAGAAGCAATTTACCTGCAGCACTACCTGGTCTGAGTGGACAGGATATGTCACATTCCTTGGTAAATTGCCTGTTAACTGCAGGAGAAATGTAGGCCTAAGATAATGTCATTCCCAGATCCTGAAACTCTGGGAGGAAAGAATAGTTCCTCCTCACCATAAAATCTATAAGAATGTATGGTTAAGAATCTAATTAGAACCAGTCAGCATGGGCCAAGGTGACCTAGAGTTGCCATGACAGTGGGGACTTGACAGTCTGATGTCACCCTGCTGTCAGTAAAAAGTCAAGAGGTGGAACTGGGTGGGACACTCTGGAAATGTCTCTGAGATCCCCAATGAAACTGGAGTGCAGGATAAGCTCATTGTCCCTTTCCTCTCTGAGAGGACCCACTCTCTCCCTTGAGAGTGTACCCTTCCCCTTTCCCATATCCCTACAATAAATTTATTCCTGTTACTTTGAGCCACATTTCTGAAATCTTTCTGACTTGATTATAAGAATCAGGGTTTGAAGAGGGGGCCTTTGAGCTGCCTTGGTTTCTCAGAAGGCCCCAGCTCCATAACATAACTACTACTGTTTTGTAGTGGTTACTAGATGTTTTAGTTAGCTTTTTCGATGCTGTGACTAAATTATTTGACGAGCACAATCATAGAAGAGAAAAGGTTTATTTGAGGACTCACAGTTTCAGAGATCTTGTCCATAGAAGGCTGGCTCCATTCCTCCAGGCTTGAGGTGAGGCTGAACATCATGGCAAGAGGGAAGCAGCTTACGTCATGGTGATCAGGAAGCAGAGAGTCTCCACTCTCCAGATACAAAATATATACCCCAAAGGCACGCCTAATTCCAATCTCCTCCAGCCATACCTGACCACTTTAATTAATCCCATCTGGGTCAATTCACTGGTTACGACTCTTGACCATTCAATCATTTCTCTTCTGAACCTTCCTGCATTGTCTCATATGTGAGCCTTTGGGGGACACCTCACATCCAAATCATAACACTAGACTTATGAGTTATGATTTGAACAAAGAGCTAAACAGTACCTAAGAGAATGTAGTACCTTTGGAATTTCCAGAACAAAGGAGAAGTCACCTTCTGATTGAAGATGGGGGCAGTGTATTAGTTTTCTATCACTGATGTAGCGAATTACCACAGTTTACTGGCTTCAAACAATATAAATTTATTCTCTTACAAGTTTGATAGCCAACAGATCAAAATCAGTTTTTAAGGTGTCTGTAAGCCTGGTTCCTCCAAAGACCCTGGGGAAGAGTCTGCTTCTTTAATCTTTCTAGCGGTCAGAGGGACATATCCCCTGATACATGCCCCTTTCCTGCATCTCCAAATCCAAACAGCATAACTTTGTCAAATTTCTCTTTTTGTCCTCCTTCCTAGTCCCAGGTTCCTTCTATTTGACTCCTTCTGGATTCCTTTTACAAATACCTTGCAGTTATATTCGGGCCCATCCAGGACAGTTCAGTATAATCTCTACATCTTGAGATCCTTTATTTCTCTTTTTTTTTTTTTTTTTTTTTTTTTTTTTTGTGGTGCTGGGGATTGAACCCAGGGCCTTGTGCTTGGGAGGCAAGCACTTCTACCAACTGAGCTATATCCCGAGCCCGAGATCCTTTATTTGATCTCTTATGCAAAATCCTTTTTATAATGTAAGGTAACATATTTTCAGTTTCTAAATATTTGGACAAGAACATATTTAAGGGCCATTATTTAGCATATCACAGGGTCTTGACATTAGCATTAAAAGTACTTTTGTTAGGTTAAGAAAATGCACGTATTTTAGTAGAGAAACTTGAGAGTATGGGAGGAACTAAAATGGTTCCAGAAATGCTTATGTTCAGGCAGTGAAGCTATTGTTAATTTTCCTTTATTAAATAAATATAAACTTAGGTATATTCTCCAGCCCAGGGACTTCTAAACTTGAAAGCAAATAAACAAACAAAGATATTGCATAATCAGGGAAAGGTTCCCTGGTTCCATGTTTATTGTTGAGTAGTTAGTCCCATAGATATTGACACATTCATTGGAGCAAGCAGAAGAATCAAGAGTGGGCACCACATTAAAATATCTGTAAGACTTTTGAGTACCAGGCAAACCTCCACTGGAAACATCAACACAGGGAGCAGGGCACAGGGACACTTAAGGGCATTGTCATTGGGCCATGAAGGCAGGAAAGGCATGTTCTTTGCATTCAAAGATCAGTCCTAGAACACCATGATAACAGTGACCATGTGAATTTCAGAGACCACCAGGAAACAGCAATGGCAGTAGTATTTAAGGTTTTCTTGGCATAAAAGCCAGAACAAAAGAGGAGGGATGAGGAATGACTCCAGTCTGGTTTTATGATTACTTACTTCAGACTTTTCCTGAGATGTCTTCTAGAGAATTCCAGAAACTGGTAGAATATAAGAGAAAGGAAAGATGAACATTCTGCAATAGCAGGATGGGTGTTATAGTTTGGATATGAAGTGTTCCCCCAAAGTGCTGGTGTTAATGCAGGAATGCTCAGAGGTGAAGTGATTGGGTTATAACAGCTGTGATCTAATTGGTATATCCCAGTTTGAATGGACTGAGTGGGTGGTAATTGTATGCAGGTAGGACATTGCTGGAGGAAGTGGGTCACTGGATGCATGCCCTGGAAGAAGGGTGATTCTTCTCTGTGTCCCGTTCCTATCTCCTCTCAATCTCTCCTTTCTCTCTCTCTCTCTCTCTCTCTCTCTCTCTCTCTCTCTCTCTCTCTTCCTTCACCTCTTGCTCTGCCCTTAATTGCTACCTTGAGGGGAGCAGCTTCTCTCCACTATGTCCTTCCTCCATGATGTTTTGCCTCACCTTGAGCCCAGAGCAATGGAGTCAGCCACCTATGGATTGAGATCTCTCATATCGTAAGCCAAAATAAACTTTTCCTAAGTTGTTCTGGTTAGGGATTTTGGTCACAGTGACACAATCTAAGACAATGGGGCAATTTTTTTTTTCTGCTGAAGAATAAAAATTATAAGGTAAGGGTTTGCTTTGTCTTAGGTTTCTAATAAAGCAGAACCCAAGGCAAAGCCTACGATTTTATTAAGTGTAGCAGCCCACCTCTGGATATGAAGTGTACTTCACCTGTGGAAACATTTTATCTCAAGAGTGATAGTGACAGGTGACCAAAATTTTGTCTCTTATTTTCAACAGTCCTATGAAAATAAAATGAGGTGATCTGGGGAACCATGAACAGATCAAATGAAACTTGCACCAAGTTAGAGCTCAGGGAAGTCTGCTCTGTGGTCACGAAACAGAGACAAGTCCATGGACTCACCCAGTTCAGTCCCCTCACAGAACCATCCACATACAAAACAAGGAAGAGAACCAAGGTTTTTTAACATTAATCCAGTAGTCCTTCACAACCTATGACAGCTCTCAGGATCCATCAAAGAAGCTTGTCTTTGTGCACACTGTGATGCCACAGTTTTCCTCTTCCCAGGATTCTTCTCAGACCTCTCAAATGTTCACTACAGTGTGGACTGAGTTTGAGCTACCCTTATTAGGGTAGCTGTAAACACTGACAAGCACAATTTGATCACCCTTCTGTGGTTCTTAGAGAAATGAGAGTAAGATTTAAGATTGTGTCTAGAGAGTATTCCTGATTTATTATAGTTTTTTGATTGGTAAAAAGACCAATAACTCAGCAAAATGTTAAATTGTTCTCTAATTTTATTGCATGCTGAGATTTTCCCCTAAAATCCCATTTACTGTCATAAAACTCTGCCTCTTAGAGCATGCATCTGCTTGCAATGTTTTTCAGCTTTTTCTCTGCATACCAAAGCTTTGATTCATCTTTTTAGACAAAATTCAGTGGTATTTCTCCCTGTTAAAGCAAATGAGATACTCTGATTTTTGAGGCTATGTGTAAAGTCTTATATCCACAGAAATTCTATTGATTACTCAGTTAAAGGGTTTGATTTGTTGATGCAACAAGTGGATTAAATATCACATAGCCAAGTTTGTTTTCCAAAACAGAAAATTTGAGCATACAATTCATTTTTAATAATTCAGTTTTAAGAGATCTGAAACTTAGTATTCTGGGCCTGACCAAAAAATATCAATTTCTTCTGAATTCCATTTTCCTAACATTTTATCAAAAGATTCTGGATTACATTAAGAACTTGCTATGATTGTGCAAGTGAACATAAAATGAAAAGAAAAATAAAATTTTATTAATTCCTCCTTTGTAGCCAAGTGGTTTTTAGAAAGACACAAACTTTCCATGACAGTGTTTTTTAAATCATGATTAACTTGCAAGTACCATTGTATCCTTTGAAATTACTTTGGTTCACCTCCAGGAAACAATATAGCAAAATGTTCTGTTTTTATTAACAGATTTATTACATTCTCTACTTCACATCCCTCCCAAGGAAAACAAACTGGTAAAAAATATTCTACTTCCTTATTAGCTTGTATCTGATAAGCTTCTCCTTTCATTCTTCAACAAGGAAGGAGAAGGCAACAAAATAACTCTTGAGATTGTGGTGCATAAGGAATACCAGTGTTGAATCCACCAAGGTCTGAAATCAAACTTGCCTACTGGGATCTCACCAATATTGTTCTGCTATCTGCTCTTGAGTTTTTATCTATTAGAACATTTCATAAAAGAAAAACCAAATCTAAAGAGTTGCCTTTTTTTTTTCTTGCTATAAGCAAAATAAAAACTGTGAAATATCTAAAATTAAATCAGGATGTTCATGCAGGTTGTCAAATATGAAAGTCCAATTATGAACAAACAATATCTATTTAATTATCTGGGGCCTCTGAACACAAGCGTCTGTATTCCTTTTATTAGGGGTGACAGCATAATTACTACCTGTCAACCTAGGTTATTGGTTAAGCAGGTGGAATTATTATATTCAACTGAGATCTCATGGCTATCATATTCAAAATTTTCACTGGACTGAGCAGTTCTTTTATATTTACATAGGCCATTGTCTTGATGACAATAAAAACCTTAAGGAATGGACCCTTGCTCCAGTATGCCCAATGCTATTACATAGTTGCAGCTCAATTAATGCAGATTGATATTGGCAAATAACTGATCTTTGTGAATTTTCTGTGTTTATTTCTCTCAATGTTGAACTGTTGATCCAGCACAGAGGCTTGCTCTATTGATTTGAAATATTAAACAGTTAGTTAATATGGCTGTCTTTATTTTCACTCAGACCCTTATTGCTTTGGGGGGTTATTTTTAAATACCTTAAAAAAACCTTGAGGTACTTGGGATTAAACTCAGGGACTATGCTATGCAAGTGCTCTACCACTGAGCTGCACAGACCTTTTGAAACTTTATTTTGAGACAGGACATCACTAAGTTGTCTAGGTTGGTCTTGAACTTATGATCCTCTTGCCTCAGACTCCCAAGCAACTGGGATCACAGTCATATACCACCACATGTATTAAAAAGTATAACTGATTTTTGCTAGACTTATTTCACACACCTGATGCTTGTGAGAGCCAAGAGTTGTAATGTCAACATATTCAAACATATTTTTTTAATGTTTTTTTTTTATTTACTTACTGATTCATTGAACACAAATGGAGTACAGCTATTGTTTCAATGGTTGTACACAAAGTAGAGTCACACCATCTGTGCGTTCATACATGTACACAGGGCAATGGTATCTGTCACATATTCTGTTATTATTTTTACCCCCCACCCCGCCCCCACCCCTCCCTTCCCTCTATGCTATCCTTCCTCCATTCTTGCCACCCTTCCCCCCCCTTTATGTCAAACATATTTTAATTCTCCCAAATTCACTGAAAATGTCCCGTTGATACTTGAAGCTTCTTATTGTAGCTGAAAAGAAACCATTCAAGTAGTAAACATTAGGGGAAAATAAGGGCCTCTGGTAGTGGAGTTTTCAGAATTGAAATGCTTTAAATTTCATTAGACTAAGAATATAAGAGACTGAGATATTGGGCATTTTTTTTATATGGTACACAAAGAAAACTTGTTCAGTCTTTAAGGTCCCATTCTAGAAACTGTCATGTAACCTTTCAAAAAAAAAAAAGAAAGAAAAAGAAAGAAAGAAAGAAAGAAAGAAAGAAAGAAAGAAAAAAAGGGGACAGAGGAGGGGCTCTGAGAACATAAGATATGAATTGACATATGTAGACTTCATTTTGATGTCAGTGAACATCTACCATAGGCAAAAATGCATGGTAAACAGTAAGGTTACATGGATAATTCTAGATTGTTTGGAAGTCTGTTATACACTTGAATAAAAATATTCAAAAGATGCAACATGATGTTTTAGGTTTAAAATGTTTTTTAAAGTTGTACAATATATCATAGATATACAAAATAATGTAAAAAAATTGTATAAAACACAAAAATGTGTGTTTTAGGTAAATAGTATTAAAGATTGGACAAAACATTTTATACCTAGTATGTATATTATATGTATATGTATATAGTTTTAGAAACAGTAACAAAATAACTATTTTCATTTCCAACTTCATGACACAGAACATTCTCGAAATACCAGAAACACTCTCTGCACTCTCCCAAATCTCAATCCTTCTCTCTCCCTCTGACATGACCCCACCTTAACCCTCATCTTGAAATCAGTGTTGATTATTTTTCACTCATCTCTACAAGTTTACCACTATGATTGGAATTCTAAAAAATTCTTTAGTATCATTTGTCGTTGAACTCTGGATAAATTAGAGAATGCTCTATAATGTGACTGAATTTGATCATTCAATAGCATGTTTCTGAATTTTATACAAGATAGATTCATTTTTATAGAATTTCCTATGTGCCAATTCATTTTAATAGAATATCATTTCACTTTGTGATAACACCAACATATATTTATTTGGTCCCCTGTTGTTTAGAAATTTGGGTTACTTACAACAGAATAAAGCAGCTGTCAAAATTTTTATACTGGTTTCCACAACACGTGTGTTAGAGATACTCTAAAATATGTATGTAGGAGCTGAATTACTGGCTTACAGGGTATGCATATCTTCAACTTCATCAAATAATACAAAATAGTTCTCAAAAACGATTGTACTAGTTTGCTATGTGCAAAAGCTATTCATGAAAGTGCCTCTTCCGCCACCTACTGGCCATCCCTTAGAACCGGCAGACTTTTAGTACTGTTGCCAAAGAAACATATAATACCCACTTGGTCTGCTGTGCTACTAGCTATTTCAGAAAATTTTTTTAAAAAATATTTTTGTAACTAATAATTCATCACTAATATATGTGACACAAAATTTTGTCTCTGTAATGTTTTTGGAAATGAATTTTCTATAGTCTAATTTTTTCTCTTATATTTCTCAAAACCCATCATCACATACTATATTGTCTTCTAGTAAATGAATCATTTTGTCTTTTATTTTTAGTAATTTCATCTACTCAAAATCAATTTTTCTCTATAATGTGAGGCAGATTCAATTTTATTTTCCACATATGGATAACCAGCTTCCCAGCACAAAGTGTTGGAAAGGTCATCAATTTCCAATCTCTGTCCTAAATCTAGATTTCATACCTGTGCAGTTTGATTTTGGACTTTGTTTTTTCCCTAGTTGGTCAATATGTCATATCTGCATGAGTGCAGCACTATCTTAATTACTATAAAATTATAAAACTTCTTGATGGCTGGAAAGGCAAGTCTCACAGCATTGTTTTTCTTCTTTAGCAGTGCTTGTTCTTCTCAGTTGTTTCTTATACATCTTAGAATGAGCTTGTTAATGTAGGAACTTTGTATGAAAATGCACTGAATTTATGGGTCACTGTGGGAGAAATATTGATGAATCTTTAAAATATTAAATAATTTATGAGCTTGATATAGCCCATAAAATCGAGATCTTTGAATGACATTTAAACGTTTTTCTTCTTGGGCTTTTTCCTTAAACTTATTTCTAGAAACTTGCATTTTGTATTTTGCTATTGTAAATGGTGTTTTAAAGACTGTTTTTTCTCACTTTTGTATTCATTAGCATTCTAATTATTTATCTCTAAGTTATTTTGCTTTTTCTACATAGCCAATTATATCATCTACTACTAATGGCAGTTTTATTTTTTCATTCGTTACAAATTTTTATATCATTTTCTAGTTTTAATGTACTGCTTAAAATTTTCAGTACACATCTGAATGGTGGTGGTGATGGCAGGCTCTCTTGTTTTGCACTAAATAAAACCTCCTAAGCATCTCACCACCAAGTGTAATATTTATTACAGGTGTTCTGTTGCCTTTTTGAGGTTAAGGAAGCTATCTGCTGTGAATACCTTCTTGAATTTTCTTTTTAAGTCATAAGTTTAATGTTGAATTATATTAATTTTAAATCCTGGGATTTCCACTCCTAATTCAAAGATGATCAAGCTCTCATCTAATAAATTTCTGGGGAATCCTGAAAATCTAAGCAGAGCCCTGTGCTCTGTGAAGAACAGTTGAAGCTTCAGAATTAGCTTAAATGGGAACTTAGAAAATGAACAGAGAACACTTTCATTTTGATCTGGACAATGAATGTTGTCTCGCCCCAATAATAAATGAGGTCTTAACTAGAATCTGAAAGCAAAACAAACAAGTGACCAAAATTGACTGTCAGGGATATAATGCTAAACAATACATGATACATGTTCTAAGTTGGCAACTTGGGAGATACCGTGTAGATGAAAACAGAACCTTACACATAATAATAAAGGGTTTCTAATCAGTTTGTTGCTAAAAAAAATTCCTGTTGTAGCTTATAACTGACATTATTCATAGGCAATGGCAGAAATCATGGTTAATGCATTTAGAAAATTATATCCTAAATACATAGTTAGAATAATATCTGAAACAAACTTATTTTGAAATGTTATGGGCTGATCTAAAAATTAGGTCAGGCTGACCCCATTTTGTTCAGACATCTCCCCCTGTGTGAAATTGGCCCCCCTCTCTCATGAGCCCACTCCCTCCACACTCACCCACTTGCACCCTGACCACAATGTCTTTAAACTATGGAGCTAATACAAGCTTGCCTTCCTAATTACAAAAGGTGCAATTTCTGAGAATGTTCTTTTCACTTTATGAAATGTATCTTGTGATTATAATTGCCTCTCCTGCCCCCTTTGTGTTTTTGTTTTTGTTGTTGTTCTTAAATTGCTCTCTACCTGCATTCGGGGTTGAAGGCTACAGAACTGTCTGCTTTCTGCTCCTTGGCCCTGGCCAGAATAAATCCATACTATTAAAACATGTGCGATTTAAATGAACCATTTTTTAACAAATAGTACTCCTGCTTTTTGTTTTGTTTTAATTTTCTAAATGGTTTCCATTTTAGAGTCACATTGACAGATGGGAAAATTTTAGTTTTCTTTGACTCCTAACAATGTATGAGTAATGATCATTACTGAAAAGACTAAAGAGAAGAACAGTACATGAAGTTAAATAAAAATTACAAGAGGCCTTTGTCTTGGAGTAAGCTTTTGCACAGGTCATGCTAAGAGTGAAAATGGATTCATTCACACTGAAGTATCATGTCACTAAGCTGAAACTAAGCTATTCATTTGATCAGTGGAGAAATCTGGATTAGAGTAAGTCAATCAGCTTTCCAGTACTGTAATAAGGACCTGAGATAAATCAACTATAAAGAAGAAAAGTATAGTTTGGCCCACAGTTTTGAGATTTGAATCTATGATCTATCGGTCCCATTTTTCTGTGCTGGTGACAGAAAAGTATATCATGATGGGAGCATGTGGCAGAGGCAGCTCATTCACCTTATGGCCAGGTGTGAAAGAGAGGGAGGAAGAGTACAGATTCTCAGGATTCCTTCCAAGGGCACAACCCCCACACCAGAGTTCTAAAATTTCCCATTAGGCCCACCTCTGAAAAATTCTACCATCTTCCAATAGTGTCACAGGCTGGACACCAAGTCCTTAACACATGGGTCTTTGAGGGATGTTTAACCACATCACAATAGACAGGGAGCAGCCAAATTTCCCGAAAAGGTCAGTTTTAATTGGCATGATAATGAAATTCCTTCTACTTTAATCTGTACATGAAATAAGTAACCTGAAATAACCTAATGTTGATTAGTCTGTTATTTTCCTATTGTTCTGTCTCCCTGTCCCCACCTTACAAAGAAAGTAACTTTGAAATGACCAATCGGCTTTTTGTTTTGTTCTGTTTCCTTCAAAACCTTCTCTGTCTATAAAACCCAAATCTTTGTTCAGAGTTCTATTCTGTTTTATGGAATGAATTGTTGCCTAATTCTAGCGTTGAAGATAGAGCCAATTAAGATGATTAAACTAAATTGTTGTACTTTTTGTCCTTTGAAAATGCCAAAGCATCTTGATGCTGGATTTTTTTCTTAAGTAGACTATTATTAGTCTACTTATTGTTTAGACTACTAAACAAAATCTCTGCTCTAGATTTGAATGGATGGGACTATACTTTTCATGTTGTGGCAGGATATTCAAAGTGACCTATGTTGTAAATATTTCCCTAAACGTACAAGAGATGAGTTGTCACATGAAGATCAACACCTAGATCTTACACAAATCAAACAACATATTAGCTAAGAGAAATTTTGAAAAATAATTATTTTTTTCTTCTTTAGAGGATATCCTTTATCTCCAACATAGTGTCAACTTCAAACACAAATGGCCAATCATTGGGTAGAAAATGGGTAATAAGAACAGAACTTGAGACAAAGATTGAAGAGTACACATGTGCTTGGGAGGTGCAGGGAAGGATTGCAGAGTAGACAGTAAACACTGCCAAGAGAGGGTGCACTGTTAAACCAGCTTCCCTGACACTGTGGACACTGAGCTCCTATATTAGGCTGTGCTAGAAGAAGATCAGGTCAGAATGATGCAACTTCATGGCTCCTGGAGATAACTAGCCTCATATTCAGGAATCCCAACAAATTACTTGCAGGGCAAATTAAAATAATTGCACACCTTGGCATCTCAAAGTAGGACATCAGCTGGGCGCAGTGGCACATGCCTATAATCCCAGCAGCTTGGGAGGCTGAGGCAGAAGGATCAGAAGTTCAAATTCAGACTCAGGCAATTTAGCAAGGCCCTAGCAACTTAGCAAGACCCTGTCTCTAAATAAAATAGAAAAAGGGGCTAGGGATGTGGCTCAGTGGTTCAGTGCCTCTGTGTTCAATCCCTGACACCAAAAGAAAAAAAAAATCAAAATAAAACTTCAGAATACAGAGGGCATAAAGAAGATCTTATAATAAGTTAATGGAATCTACTATTGGTCAGTGTCCTGCTCAAGAGCATGGACAAATCAATTCATTCAGTACAATTGACTCATTATAAAAAATGAACTGATCTGGCTTTCCCTCTTCTTTTGAAAATAAATGCAATTAGCATGGCTTTTCAGGTTCATTTTCTCCCTCCCACCCGCACCACTCTCTTTCTTTCTCCTTTCTCTTTCTTACCTTCTTTCCTTTCTTTCTTTTTCTTTCACCAGGGTTTGAACCCAGGGGCACTTAGCCACTGAGCCACATTTCCAGCCATTTTTATTTTGAGACAGGGTCTTTCTAAATTGCTGAGGCTGACTTTGAACTTGCTGTTCTCTTGCTTCAGCCTCCCTAAGTGCTGTGATTACAGGTGTGCGCCACTGCACCTGGCTCAGGTTCATTTTCTGTTTATGTAAGTTTACAATACAGAACTAAGCATCAAAGTTTCATCTTAGTCACAAACTCTGTTTTGAAATGGTTTCTGTATTTCTAGAAGACTATGGAGGAAACAAGTTAATGGTTTATCCATGGATTTATTTGACTCACTTTCACTTCCTCATCTTTGTAGCTTCTTTTTATACACCTAAGGACTCCCACCCAGCCCAATATTTTCTCACCATGATTTTTAAATTTAAACTCTACAGAATATTCAGAATGTGACCTCCAGAACACACTGATAATTATTGTACCTGTAACATCCTGAGTAATGATCTCCTCTTGTTTGCATAGTGCAGTAGAAAGGTTGTGTATAATTAATAGTTAAAATGCTGATGCAGTCAAGAGCAAGTCACGGATCAGGTTCTTGATAGCCAGGTGACCTTGAGCAAGTTATTTTGCTGCTAATAATTTAGGATTCCTAATTTCTTAGCTACGAAACTCTATGCTCTGTTCTGGATTGGGACCTTACCCATTCTATTTCCTTTAACTGGAACATCTTTCAGCTCCTCACTAACCTTTAGCACATTCATCTGGTTAATTTTCAACTCTTATAAATTATAAATTACTTCCTCCAAGAGATATTTCCTGAGCCCTTCAAGAATATTTAGCTAATGAGGTGTCATGATAGCAATCATTTCATTTGACTATGATTTGCTAGTGAAAGGAAATGAACAAAGAGAAATGAACTGACTTGTCTAAGATTATAAAACCTACTAATGGCAGAGCCAGGACTTGGTGCCAGCATTGTTGTCTCCACTTCCTTCCATCATTTCCACATCAGTAAGCAGTATCCAACTCTACTCCAGTTGCATCCAGCCTCTGTGGAATACCGAGATGTAAAGTCTCAAAAAAAAAAAAAAAAAACAAAAGCCTTCTATGAGTGCTTGCATGAGGTGCATCTAATTCATCAGGCTGACTAAGACTGCTCCTTGCCAGTTCTGCCAAGCCTCCTGCCCTGGAACATCCAGTTCCATTAATCTTACTGAGGGCTGATGCCTATCTGCTGTACTTTCTTCTTGCTGCCAATGTTAACATATAACAATTGCAATTTGGTTAGCTCTCCCCAGAGTTCACTTTAGGAGTCTATTGTTCTCTGTTTTTCCATTTTTCTTTATGAAAAATTCACTCAGATGGCACAAAGTATGTTTTTCATTACCTTTGAGGCTAGACTACAAAAAAAATGGCAACATAATTCAGGGGCATAATTCTTTTGGGAACTCCAGTTACATTTTACTTGGTGTCTTAAATTAGTTACCCCATGGCTTGTTGATGACTTATTGTTTTGTTTGTTTGTTTTAAGCATTTCTCAACTCTTTCTCTCTCTCTCTTTTTTTTTTTGGTACTGAGGATTGAACCTATGGGTACTTTACCACTAACCTACATCCCCAGTCCTTCTTATTTCTCTTTATTTTGATAAAGGGTCTTGCCAAGTTTCTGAGGCTGACCTCAAACCTGCCATTCTCCTGCCTCTGGAATTGCTGGTATTATAGGTCTGTACCACCACTTCAAGTCCCACATTTTTTAAATTGGTACATTATAGTTGTATATAATGATGGGATTTGTCATCACATATTGGCATATGCACACAATATAAAAATATAATTTCACCAATATCATTCCCCGTTATTTCCCCTTTCTCTTCCTTCCTCCCTCCCCCTGGTCTCTTTTCTCCATTCTACTGATCTCTTTGATTTTCATGAAATATCCCCACTTTTTTTACTTTTTTCTCTCTAGCTTCCGCATATGAAAGAAAACATGACCCTTGACCTTTTGAGTTTGGCATATTTCACATAACATAATATTTTCAAGTTTCATCCATTTTCCTACACATGACTTAATTTTATTCTTCTTTATGGCTGCATAAAACTTCATTGAGTAGATATATCACATTTTCGTTATTTACTCATCCATTGATGGACACATAGACTGTTTCCATAGTTTGGCCATTGTGAATTGTGCTGCTATAAACATGGGTATGCATGTTTCACTACAGTAAGGTATTTTTAATTCTTATTCTGAGGATAAATACTGAGGAGTGGTATAACTGGGTCCATATGGTGGGTCCATTCCTAATCTTTTGAGGAAATTCTGTACTGATTTCCATAGTAGTTGTACTAATTTACAATTCAACTAGCAGTGTAAAAGTATTCCTTTTTCTTCACATTTTTTCCAGCATTTATTATTGTTCATATTCTTGATGACTGCCATTCTGACTTGTATGAGTTGAAATCTCAGAGTAGTTTTGATTTGCATTTCCCTAAAAGCTAGTGATGTTGAACATTTCTTTTGTATATTTGTTGACCATTTGTATTTCTTCTTTTGATAAGTTTCTGTTTAACTCATTTGCCCATTTATTAATTGGGCTGTTTTTGGTGTTAAGTTTTTTGGAGTTCTTTATATATTATAGATATTAATCCTCAGTCAGAAGAGTAGCTACAAAAGACTTTCTCTCATTGTGTAGATTCTCGCTTCATAGTCTCAATTATTTCCTTTCTATGCAGCTGCTTTTTAGTGTGCTATCATCCCATATATTAACTCTTGGTATTATTTCCTGAGCTAAGGGGTCCTATTGGGAAAATCATTGCCTGTGTCTCTATGCTGGAGTGTTGTCCCTATATTTTCTTCTAGGAGCTGCATAGTTTATAATCTAATTCCTAGGTCTTGAGTTGATTTTTCTGCAGAGTAACAGATAAGGGCCTAGTGTCATTCTTCTACATATCCATAACCAGTTTTCCCAGCACCATTTGTTTAAAAGTTTGTCTTTTCTTCAGTATATGTGTTTAGCACCTTTGTCAAGGATTCAATGACTATGTGAATTTATCTCTCTCTTCTATTCTTCTAGTCTATGTGTCTGATTTTATGCCAATACCTTGCAGTTTTTGTTACTATAGCCCTGTAGTATAACTTGAAGTTAGATATTATAATGCCTTCAGAATTGCCTTTTAAGCTTAGAATTGCTTTAGCTACCCTGGGTCTTCTATTCTTCCAAATGAATTTTAGGATTGTTTTTTTCTAGTTCTGTGAAGAATGTCATTGGTACTTATAGGGAGATTACATTAAATCTGTGTATTGTTTTTGGTAGTTTGGCCATTTTAATAATATTAATTCTATATATTTCTTTTTTGATGATTTCCATGTCTTCAGGTTCACTAATCTTAATTTATGCCATATCAATCTGCCATTAACTAATTTAGTAATATGAGGACAATAGCAGATTTATGCCTATATAAGGTTTCACATAAGAAAGAAGTGGAGGAGGCCCGGCCCAGCCACCAGGCCCACTGCCCATGCACATCTCCCCTGCCAAGACCTGCACCCTAGCCTGCGCCCCAGACCACGCCCACTGTCTCCAGTGCCAAGGCCTGTGCCCTGTGCAGTCTAGCATCTGCACCCCACATGGTCTAGTGCCTATGTTGCAGCTGACCATCTATCAACACATGGGGTGGCCTCTGCCCCTTATCATTGATTGTTCCCGACTCGGAGGCCACCATCCAGCACCCCTTTTGGGACACCACATTATCAATTTCCTCTCAGGCATCAGGTTACTGAAGACTAGGAGGTTTGAATGGTACAGAATAGTTTTACTATATAATTTTTTTATTACTAGTATTATTTCAATTATTCCTAACTACTATTATTCCTACTTTTCTCTTTTATTAATATTTTTCTCACTCTATTTTCCCCTTATTTGTTTCCTTGGAGACTCTCCCTTTTCTCATCTTAACAATCTATTTCTTTTAATTCTGCTTTCACTATTCCTATGACATAGTACTTCTATAGACTCACTTCTTATCTCATTAATGTTATATCCTACTCCCCTCTCCATCCTCTTTGTCCACCATTAGAAATTGTGGTCCTTATTGCATATCTATTGGTTATGCTATAGATAATAATCAAACTCATCATCTCTGTTTATTAAGACAATATGGTTAATATATAATAGGGACTATTTGGGTTAAGGATGCATATTGTTTGTATGGTGTGCTGCTAATATTGATCTCTCACTTTAAGGTGAGGCTGTGGAAACCTGCAGGGACATTATAAGTCTATAGGGAGGAAACTGCAATACCTCGAATTCCCACTGCTAGAGGGGAAGATGCACAAACAACATGAGAAAACAAGGGAAGATAGTGTCCCAAACAAACCTAGATGCTACATCAATAGAATCCAATGACAATATGGCAGAAGAAATCTCAGAAAGGGAGTTCAGAATGTACATAATTAAAATGATCCAATAAGAGAATGCTGAGATAAGAGAGCAGATGCAAGCAATGAATGGTCTCACCAATAAGTAGTTAAAAGAGCAAATGCAGGAAGCAAAAGATTATTTCAATAGAGATAGAGATTCTGAAAAACAAAACCAGACAGAAATCCTTGAAATTAAGGAAACAATAAACAAAATTAAAAACTCAATAGAAAGCATACCAATAGGCTAGATCACTTGAAAGACAGAATGTCAGACAATGGAGTCAAAATATTTAATCTTGAAGATAAAGCTGACCAAACAGAAAAGATGGTAAGAAATCACAAACGGAACCTTTAAAAATTATGGGATATCATAAAAAGACCAAATATAAGAATTATTGGGATTGAGGAAGGCACAGAGAAACAAACTAAAGGAATGAATAATTTATTCAATGAAATAATATCAAAAATTTCCCAAATCTGAAGAATGAAATGGAAAATCAAATACAAGAGGCTTATAGGACACCAAATGTACAAAATTACAACTGGTCCATACCAAGGCACGTTATAATGAAAATGCCTAATGTACAAAATAAAGATAAGATTTTAAAGGCTGAGAGAGAAAAACATCAGATTACACATAGGGGGAAACCAATACAGATAGCAGATTGCTCAGTCCAGAACCTAAAAGCAAGAAGGGCTGGGAACAACACATCTGAAGCTCTGAAAGAACATGGATGCCAGTCAAGAATTTTATATCCAGCAAAACTTGCTTTCAGATTTGATGATGAAATAAAATCCTTCCATGATAAACAAAAACTGAAAGAATTTACAAATAGAAAGCCTACACTAGAGAATATTCTCAGCAAAATATTCCATGAGGAAGAAATGAAAAACAACAATGTAAGTCAGTAACAGGGGGGAACTACCTTAAAGAAACAGCCAAATAAAGGAGAAACCAAGTCAAGTTAAAAACCAAAAATAAGCTGAAGTGACTGGAAATATAAGTCATATCTCAATAGTAACCCTGAATGATAATGGACTAAAATCATCAATCAAAAGACATAGATTGGCAGATTGGATTAAAAAGAAAGGCCAAACAATATACTGCCTTCAGGAGACTCATCTCATAAAGAAAGATACCCACAGACTAAAGGTGAAAGAATAGGAAAAAACATACCACACACATGGACTCAGTAAAAAAGCAGGGGTTTCCATCCTCATATCAGATAAAATAGACTTTAAGTCACTGTTAGTCAGAAGGAATAAAGAAGGACATTTCATACTGCTGAAGGAAAGCATAAATCAGCAAGACATAACAATCATAAATATTTAGGCCCCCCAAAATAGCACATCCATGTACATTCAACAAATCCTTCTCAATTCCAGGAACCAAATAGGCCACAACATAATGATACTAGGTGACTTTCACACAACTCTCTCACCACTGGACAGATCTTTCAAACAAAAATTGAACAAAGAAACCACAGAACTCAATTACACAATCAATAATTTAGACTTAACAGATATTTATGGAATATTCCATCCTTCCATGAGTGAACACAATTTGTTCTCAACAACACATGGATCCTTCTCTAAAATAGACCATATGTTTTGCTACAAAGCTACTCTTAGCAAATATAAAAAATAGATATACTACCTTGCATTCTATCAGATCACAATGGAATAAAATTAGAAATCAATGATAAAATAAAAAACAGAAACTACTCCAACACCTGGAGACTAAATAATACACTATTGAAAGATGCATGGATAACAGAAGACATCAGGGGGGAGATAAAAATTCTTAGAGGTAAATGGGAACAATGATACAACATATGAAAAACTCTGGGATGCTATGAAAGAAGAACTAAGAAGAAAATTCATTGTATAGAGCACATTCAATAAAAGAAGAAAAAGTCAACAAATAAATGACCTAACATTACAGCTCAAAGCCCTAGGAAAAGAAGAGCAGATCAACACCAAAAGTAGTAGAAGATAGGAAATAATTAAAATCAGAGCTGAAATCAATGAAATTGAAACAACAGAAACATTCAAAAAATTGACAAAACAAAAAGTTGGTTATTTGAAAAAATTAACAAAACTGATAAACCCTTAGCTACACAAATGAAGAGAAGGAGAGAGAAAACTCAATTCAGTAAAGTAGCATTATATAAAATCAACACTCATCAGTCTAATGCATTTTTATTCATAAGTGATGAACTGTCTGAAAGAGAAATTAGGAAAACTACCCCAATCACAATAGCCTAAAAAATAAAATAAAATACTTGGCAATCAATCTAACAAAAGAGGTGAAAGACCTTTACAAAGAAAACTAGAGAACACTAAAGAAAGAAATTAAAGAAAACTTTAGAAGATGGAAAGCTCTCCCATGTTCTTGGATAGGCAGAATTAATATTGTCAAAATGGCCATACTACCAAAAGCACTTTACAAATTCAATGCAATTCCAATTAAAATCCCAGTGACCTTCCTCATAAAAAGAGAGAAAGCAATCATGAAATTCATTTGGAGGAATAAGAGACCCAGAATAGCTAAAGCAATCCTTAGCAGGAAGAGTGAAGCAGGTGGTATCAGACCTTCAACTATACTACAGAGCAATAGTAACAAAAACAGCATGGCACCAAAATAGACAGGTAGATCAGTGGTACAGAATAGAAGACATAGAGACAAACCCCCATAAATAAAGTTATCTCATACTAGACAAAGTTACCAAAAACATACAATGGAGAAAAGATAGCCTCTTCAACAAATGGTGCTGGGAAAACTGGAAATCCATATGCAGCAAAATGAAACTAAATCCCTATCTCTCATCCTGCACAAAATAACTCAAAATGGATCAAGGACCTAGGAATTAGACCAGAGACCCTGCACCTAACAGAAAAAAAAAATAGGTCCAAGTCTTCATCATGTTGGTTTAGGACCAGATTTCTTTAACATGACTCCCAAAGCAGAAGAAATAAAAGCAGGAATCAATAATTGGGACAAATTCAAACTAAAAAGTTTTTTCTCAGCAAAGGAAACAATCAGCAATGTGAAGAGAGAGCCTTCAGAGTGGGAGAAAATCTTTGCCACACACACTTCAGATAGAGCACTAATCTCCAGAATCCATAAAGAACTCAAAAACTTTACACCAAGAATATGAATAACCCAATCAATAAATGGGCTAAGGAAATGAGAAGACACTTCATAGGAGATCTATAAGCAATGAACAGATATATGAAAACAATGTTCCACATCCCTATTAATAAGAAAAATGCAAATCAAGGCTACCCTAAGATTTCATCTCACCCCAATTAGAATGTCTATTATGAAGAATACAGGCAACAATAGGTGTTGGCAAGGATGTGGAGAAAAAGATACACTCATACATTGCTGGTGGGGATGCAAATTGGTGCAGTCACTCTGGAAAGTAGTATCGAGATTTCTTAGAAAACTTGGAATGGACCTACCATTTGACCCAGCTATCCCATTCCTTGACCTACACCCAAAGGACTTAAAATCAGCACACTACAGTAATGCAGGTACATCAATGTTTATAGCAGCCCAATTCACAATAGCTAGGTTGTGGAACCAACCTAGATGCCCTTCAATAAATGAATGGATAAAGAAACTGGTGTATATACACAATGGCATATAATTTAGCCTAAAGAATGGAATTATGGCATTTGCAGGTAAATGGATGGAGTTGGAGAATATCATGCTAAGTGAAATAAGCCAGTCCCAAAAAATCAAAGGCAGAATAATTTCTTTGATAAGTGGAAGATGATACATAATGGGGGGAAGTAAGGGAAGAATGGAGAAAGGACTGATTGTGTAGAGGGGAATGAGGGTGGAGAAGGGGCTGGGGGAAGGAAAGATAATAGAATGAGACAAACATCATTACCCTATGTACATGTATGATTCTGTAAATGGTATGAATGAATCCACTTTGTGTACAACCAGAGAAACACCATGCACAGACTTTATTTCCAGCTATTTGAGAGGCTAAAGCATGAGGATCACAAGTTCAAGGATGGCTTGAGAAACTTGGCAAGACACTGTCTCAACATAAATTGGGCTAGGGATATAGCTTAGTGGTATAGAGTTTGCCTAGCAGGTGGGAGGCCCTTGGTTCAATCTCCAGTATAGGGAAGAATATGAGGTAGCAAATAGGAGAAATAAATGGATTAGTAATAAATGCTGTGGTACAATTTCTAGTTCATATTTAACAAAAATATTGTTGTAATCCCAGTGACTTGGGAGGCTGAGACAGGAGGATAGCAAGTTCAAGTTCAGCTTCAGCAACTTACTGAGGTCCTAAACAACTTATCAAGACCATGTCTCTAAATAAAATATAAAAAAGGCCTGGGGATGTGGCTCAGTGCTTAAGCACCCCTGGGTTCAATCCCTGGTATGTATATATACACACATACATACACAAGATATGCAATGTAATCCATATTAGAAATTTAAATCTGAAAATCAAAAGTTACTTTACATGCTCTAGAATACATAAGCAGGAATAGTATATGTACAATCTTAAAGTAGGGAACAATTACTTCAACACTATAGTAAGTCTGATTCATTAGACCATCATTAAGAAATTTCATTTATTGAAAATATCAAAAAGAAAGCCACACACTTAAACACTTGTTACACATGAGACTGAAAATGAATTGACATTTAAACATAAATCCCATATAAATTAGAAAGGAAAAAATTTAAAAAAACTTATTTCATAGAACAGAAAACTAAAATGGAGACTAAAATGAGAAAAATATGTTCCATACATTAACAGTGGAGAAAAATAAGTAAAGAAGTCAATTAAGATGTCTGTAAATCCTATTTATGGCCCATTATATTAGCTAAAATTTTTAAAAATCTGATCATTGAAAACCTTGCAAAGGATGAGATTCAGTTCCTTATTCCCTATCACTGGGAGTAAAAAAATTAAACTCTAACTACCATGTGATCCAGCTATCCTACTAGTAGGTATACAGCCAAGGAAATAGAATCAGAATGTAAGAGACATCTACATTCACATGTTTATTGCAGTACTACTCACAACAGTCAAGACAAGCAATCAGCTGAAATGTTTATCAATGGATGAATGGGTTTAAAAAATGTGGTATTTATACATAATGACATTATTTGTACATAAGTTCTCTTTCATAAAAAGAATGCAATTCTGTTATTTGCAGAAACATGATTAGAATTGAGGGACATTATATAAAGTAAAACAACTCAGACACAGAAAGACAAATACTACATGCTCTGGCTCATATGCAAAAATTAAAAAAGTTGATTTCATAGTGTAGAGAGTGGAGTAGGGGTTACCAGAAGTTGGGAACTGTAGAATGGAGGGTGGGATGGAAAGAGATTGGTTATGGGGTATATTAATTCAGATAGGTAAGAGGGATAAGTTCTGGTGTCTGTCACATAGCAGGATGACTGTAATTTTTGCATATTTCAAAAGAGTTACAAGAATATCTCCAACACAAAAAATATAAATGAGGTGATGGATATACCAATTGCCAATTGGATATACCAAATACCAATTGTTTTTATGATTATACAAGGTATATATGTACCAAAATATCACATTATATACCATATGCTTATAATGTTTATTATTACTGAGTCAAAATAATTTTAAAATAGTTATAATTGAAAAAATTAAATTTAATGAAGTTTTTATTTTTTTTAAGGAGCAGTTAGAGAAAAGCAGGAAACAACAATCTGCAGTTCAAAAGAACTATTCTTGACCAAAAAAAAAAAAATGTAATGACCTAAAATGTAATGAACTTGACTCTTCAGGTTGATATTGCCAAGTCAATCTCCTTCAGCTCGTTGGCCTGCTGCTTTCTCTTAGTTCATAGGTACTGATCTGGTTATTGTTTGGGCATCACTCCTGATTCTAACATCTTATTTATTCCTTGATTGTAGTTCTTTTCTTTCACATCTAAGTTCTTCATTGAGCTTATGACCAACCTTTTTCCTTACTCTTATCTGTTCAGAGTAAGCTCTCACATCTATCATTAGACAGAACCAACTCTATTTGCCTTGAGGCAATCTACTCCTATTTTGCTGGCTTCTGATGCCACTTTTAACTGTTTGCATTTGGAGAATCACTTTTTTTCTGTACAGGGAATTAAATACAGGGGTGATTTACAACTAAGCTATATCCCCAGTCATTTTTATTTTTTTGTTTTGAGACACAGCATCAATAAGTTGTCCAGGCTGAGTTTGAGCTTGTGATTCCTCTGTGTCAGTCTCCCAATGATAATCACTCTCAAATATTTTGTTACACTGGTGAATATTACACACACACACACACACACACACACACATATATATATACAATAAGCTATTAATTAAACAGAGGCAGTAAATCACATGTCCCAAGCAGTGCCATGGATACTGTGAATAATTACATGAAAACATAAATCTGTGACATGAAAATGCACTGCATTCTTCAAAGCAACTTCCAAAGTTTTCATTGAAACATTCAGAATAATCATGGAAGACATTTTTCTCTATGGTATTTTAGTGCCTAATTTGTTTTTTGCTGTAATCTTCTTATCATCCCTGATTCAATGAAAATGAAACTGAAAGGTATTGAGCAAGTTTTAGAATAATATTAAGGATTAAAAAATAAACAAAAATGACATCAGCCTGTGGAGAACAGTGACTTGGATTATGGTTTCTGACTGCCTCAAGACTGTTACTGTCTTTTTTTTTTTATTAGATGTATTCTTATCTCCTGAGTATATAAATCTTTAAAATATCAGGTTTGGAAGAACATTTTACCAAGCTTGTGTTCTTCAAAGTAAAGTTTGAAGTAAAGATTTGTAATTATAAAAATTTTGTTTCTTGGTTAATAACTTTTGTTTGTAATTCAATATGTTTTTACTCTTATTAAATTCATTTTGTATTTTCCTTGTAGACTTTATAACTATTGTTTCTTAGTGCTTTGCAGAAGTACCACTTCCTAGCTTTTATACACCCTGATTAAAAAAATTGCTGGTCTCTATCATCATCATCATCATATTAATTTATTTTGTATTAATCTCATTCCAGTACTCATGTCTTCTCATTTCTCTCATGGAAGCACCCACCTCCCAGATAATTTTACAACCTGTTTTTTCTGAACCAAACTTTTACCATGGACCCCTTGACTGACCAAAACATTCCTAAAAGGGAAACTCAAACTGCTTGCTCTACAATGCCCCCTGTCAGCCTGAAGTAGCCAAAGCAGTCACTGCCCATTTCCTCTTGTAATAGTAAGGGTTCCCTTACTCAGAAAGAAAAACGACACCAGGACAAAGGACAGGTAGCTGATTATAATAATAAATAAAAAAGAAAGGAACTGGGTAAATAGCACTCTCCATCATCAATGCTTTGGAATAAAATACTTCAAGAGCCCTCCAGGATCAGGAGGCTATTGATAATAAAGTTGAAGCTCAGTTTTATGCCTTAGAGGCTACTGTTGTGGGCTTGGGTGATCAGATACCAAGTCTTTAGGTCAGACAACAATTATGATGTCATGTCATTTACGGTTTATTTGTGTAACACCTGTTCCATACAATAGCTCCCAATGGGATTGGGAAAAGATAAAGATGCAACTATTAGGAATTTGGAAGCATAACAATGTTAGTTTAAATCTCTTGCCACTGCACCATTACATCCAAGTTATGCAGGAAAAGTTGTATTCCTATGTTATCTCTTGCCAGTTTTACAAAAAAACTGTGAGGTGACCTGAATGATTTCAGACTTTGGAGTATGCTAAAACATACAGCATGGTATCTCTTAGGACTTATTTCCATACTCTAAGTTCTGTGTTGTTTTCTCACAGTCAGCTGCAAGCTCATCTGATATAAATTCAAGCACTTCGGAGTAAGAGTAGACATGCATTAATTACATTTTAAAAAATAAGGGGGCGATGTGGAAAGCTGTGACTTAGATCATGGTCTCTGACTGAATCATGGTTATGGCTTGTACTGGGAATTTTCTTTGCAAAGGTGCAGGACAAGATTGCCCTGTTGCTATGGTGATGCCCTGCCTGAGGAAACTCTGTGCAAAGGCACCGAACTATATCAGTCTTGACCTTGAGTTCACACACCAACTGCCGGGGATAGAGAATTCTGAGTATAACAAGATAACCACAATGTGTCCCAAGTGCTGTGAACTTCAAGCCTGTCTGCTTTGCAGAAACTTTCCCACAAATAACCTTTTGATGCTAAAATCTATATGCTGTACTAGCTGTGGGTCATTGTTCCTCCATTAGAGGATGGTGTCCAACCTGGTCCCAGCTTTCTCTCTGTAAATGTTTGTGTGACTTTCTAAATACCCAACACCCCTCAGTGATTTCTAAGTTTCAAGTGTGCAGTTTGAGGCATTGACTCTTAAATGTCTTGTCCAGGAGGGGCTAGGGTCAAAAATTAAAATAAATACAATTTGGATAAAGTCCACTTTAAAGACCCTCTCCAGGTATCCAATGGATACCTGCCCTGGCTGAAAAAAAAAAAAAAAAAGACTTTAGAATAGTTTATGAATTTGCTGAACAACTGAGAAGACAGTATCAAGAGTTCACATGTACCAGTTTCTCCTATTATTAATATCACATTATTAATGAACCAATATTGATATTAACTGAAATTCATACATTATTTTTTTTAGGCTTTTATGTAATGCCATTTTTCTGTTTCAGGACCCAATTCAGGTTACCCCATTATATTCTGTCATGTCCTCTCAAGATTCCACTTGGCTGTGACAGTTTTCCAGCCTTCCCTTGTTTTTGATGACCTTGACAATTTTGACAAGTACTGCTCAGCTGTATTTAGGATGCCCCTCTATTGGGATTATTTAAAATTGCTTTTCTCATTACACAAGAATTATGAGTTTCTGGAAAAAAAACTATAGAAGTAAAATATAAATCATCTCATTTTATCAAGTATCTGTACAATCAACATGGTCAATCATTTGATATTAATAACGTGTCTGAGCAAGTGTTTGTCAGGTTTTTCTACTAAATCGCTCTCTTCTTTCCAAACTATAGTCTTTGAAAGGAAATCACTATGACCAGTTCTCATTTAAGAAATGAAGAGTTTTTCATTTCCTCTTTGAGGGTGGAGTATCTACATAAATTTTTAGAATCTGCACACATTTTTCTCTTCTCTTCCGTTAATTTATTTATCCAATTACTTATGTATTTATATGACTATGGTAACATGAGTGTTCATTTTTTACATTGACTTGTAATACCATACTATTTTATTTTGCTGTTCAAATTATTCCAGCTTTGGCTTCAAAGAGCCCATTTAGCTCATTGTTTTTGGCATACCCCCATTAAAGTGGAATCCTTTGAGCAAGACATCACTTTCTGGAATTAAAGCTAGGCTTGTCTTATATTTTCTGAGCAAGTCCTAGAATCAGCCTTTTCTCCAAGGATTCCTGGTGTCTTTATTGTAGAATGATAATAAAGTCAAGATCTGGGCTTTAAAGTGTACTTATTGCTGCTAAGTATTGTCTCTTTTAGGCAGTCTCAGCTGACAAAGCAGAGGAATATCTGTGTATACTAACTCCTGAATACTCACACATCTATAAATATTTCTTTATGTAACTATCTGTATCTATTTTATGCCAAACATCTGTTCCCAAGATGTTCCAACTCTAATCCATTGGTATATGGATTATTCTATTTTTCTCCTTTTGCATATGTTAATTCTTACTCCAACAGCAAAACACCTATTTCCCACCATACCTCATCATATAGCATACCATTTCAGAATGGTTAACCTATATTTCCAACTTTATTAACAAATGTATAATACTTACATGCTGTTTCTTTTGCTGTTAGTTTTAAGGACTCCATTCAGTACCAAAGTTACTTAGGTCAGAAGCTTTCCTCACCCCTTTCAGTGAGGTTACATTACATTTGTAATGCAGTTAGATTATCTTGTCACAGTCTGCATTCTTGGAAAACACCAACCTCCTAAATGATTTTTTAAAAAATACACCTACAAGTTTCACTCCTTGTGCTGTGAATTTCTAAATGTTTTAAGGTCTCCCTGCCCTAAAATTCCTCTGTGCTTCACCTATTAAACCTTCTTTTCTTCTGAATCTTTGGCAACCACTTATCTTTTTACTGTCTCTATAGTTTTGCCGTTTATAGAATGTCAAATAATTGAAATCATACATTATGTAGCTTTTTCAGACTGGCTTCTTTAACTTATCAAAATTCATTTAAAGTTCATATACATCATCTTATGGCTTGAGAGCTTGCTCCTTTTTATGGATGAATAATATACAATTGAGATTCAAGATGGCGGGCTAGAGGAAGGCTGCATTCCTACTTGCTCCGAGGATTCGTACTTGCTTGGGATTCAAACAGCAGGAATATTGCTCTCAACAAGATTTTATATTCAAATTACATCTAAGAGGTCCCAGCCGCCACTCTGGAACCAACTCTGCCACGCCTGCCTCGGGCCTGGCCGCTGGCAGCTACCAGCCAGGAGCACAGGACCCCAGCAGCCACTCCGGAGTCACCATCACCAGGCCAGACTTGGGCCTGGGCTTGGGCACCAGCCAGCCAGTGAATGCAGGACCACAGCAGCTGCTCTGGAACCAACACTCCTGGGCAGGGCTCGGGCCTGACACCAGGCAGCAGCTAGCCCGGAGCTTGGGACCCCAGCTGCCGCTCCGAAATCACCATCGCTGGGCCAGGTTCGTGCCTGACCCCGGGGTAGCCCCAGCTGTGAACGCATACCCACCAAGCCATCCAGCCACCATATCCAACTCCAAGCCCAGCCTGCACCCTGTACCTGGTCTAGTCTAAGGCTGGAATGCTTGCTGTTGCTGATCATCTAACAAGGACAGGTTACCTTTGCCCACAAACATTGATTATCCCTGACCTGGAGGCAGTGGGGCAGCACCCTTCTTGGGACACAGCATTACCAAGTACCTGACGGGCAAGCATCAGACTACTGAACAATAGGGGGTTTGAATAGTACAATATAATTTTACTGCAGAACTTTCTTTCTCTTATTCTTTTGTCTAAATAGTAATATTACAATTATTCCTAATATACTTACTACATTCTCACTTCTTTCTTATTAAAATCCTTATCATCCTATCACCCTCTAATATAACTGTGTCCTTGGAGACTCATTCTCTTTTCTCATGCTAAAAACTGGTTTCCTTTAATTCCACTCTCACTATTCTTATGACATAGTAACTCTATAGACTCACTTCCTATCTCATTAACGTTATATTCTAAACCCCTCAGCATTTTCTTTTTCCGCTATTCGAAATTGTGGTCCTTACTGCAAACCTATCGATTTGAACTCATTTCAAATTTGAACTCATTTCTGTATATTATAATGCAGTTAATATCTAAATAGGTTCTCTATGGTTTAAGGACACATATTGTTTATATGGGGTACTGTTAATAATAATCTCTTCAAGGTGAGGTTTTGGAAATCTGCATGGACACTATAAGTCTTTACAGGGAAATTGCAATCCCTCTGATTCGCACTACTAGAGGAGAAGATACACAAGCAACATAAGAAAACATGGGAAGAAAGTGTCCCATACAAACCTAGATGATATATCAAGAGAACCCAAAGACAGCATGGTAGAAGGAATGTCAGAAAGGGAGTTCAGAATGTTCATAATTAAAATGATCCGAGAAGAGAATCATGTGACAAGAGAGCAAATTCAGGCTATGAATAATCAGCTAATAGAAGCAATTGCATGAAGCAAAAAATCATTTCAACAAAGAGATAGAAGTTCTGAAAACAAACAAACAAACAAACAAACAAACAAACAAACAGAAATCCTTGAAGGAAACAAGGAAATGAAGGAAATAATAAACCAAGTTAAAAACTCAATAGAAAGCATAATTGACAGAATAGATCACTTGGAAGACAGAACCTCAGGCAATGAAGACAAAATATTTAATCGTGAAAACAAAGTCAAACAAACAGAGAAGATGGTAATGAATTGTGAATGGAACCACCAAGAAATATGGGACATCATGAAAAGACCAAATTTAAGAATTATTGGGATTGAGGAAGGCACAGAGATACAAACCAAGGGAATGAATAATCGGCTCAATGAAATAATATCAGAAAACTTCCCAAATATGATAAATGAGATGGAAAATCAATTACAAGAGGCTTACAGGACACCAAATGCACAGAATTACAACAGATCACACCAAGGCATATTATAATGAAAATACCTAACATACAAAACAAATATAGAATTTTAAAGGCTGTGAGAGAAAAGCCTCAGATTACCTACAGGGGAAACCAATATGGATATCAGCAGATTTCTCAGCCCAGACCCTAAAGCAAGAAGGGCCTGGAACAACATATTTCAAGCTCTGAAAGAAGATGGATGCCAACCAAGAATCTTATACCCAGCAAAACTTACCTTCAGATTTGACGATGAAATAAAATCCTTCCATGATAAACAAAAGCTTAAAAAATTCACAAATAGAAAGCCTGCCCTACAGAACATTCTCAGCAAAATATTCCAAGAGGAAGAAATGAAAAATATCAATGTTAGTCAAGAAGGGAAGGAATTATCCTAAATAAATAGCCAATCAAAGGAGAAACAAAGTTAAGCTAAAAACCCCAAAAAAGCCAAAATGACAGGAAATACAAGTCATATCTCAATAATAACCCTGAATGTAAATGGCCTAAACTCATCAATCAAAAGACATAGACTGGCAGATTGGATTAAAAAGAAAGACCCAACAATATGCTGCCTTCAAGAGACTCATCTCATAGAAAAATGTGCCCACAGACTAAGTATGAAAGATTGGGAAAAAACATACCATGCACATGGACTTAGTTAAAAAGCAGGGGTTTCCATCCTCATTTCAGATAAAGCAGACTTCAAGCCAAAGTTAGTCAGAAGAGATAAAGAAGGCCATTTCATACTGCCTAAAGGAAGCATAAATCAGCAAGACATAACAATCCTAAATATTTATGCACCAAACAATGGCGCATCCATGTATGTGAATCAGATCCTTCTCAATTTCAGGAACCAAACAGACCAAAACACAATAATACTGGGGAACTTTAACACTCCTCTCTCACCATTGGACAGATCTTCCAAGCAAAAATTGAACAAAGAAATCATAGAACTCAATGACACAATCGCTAATTTAGACTTAACAGACATGTATAGAATATTCCATCAAAAAGCAAATACACTTTCTTCTCAGCAGCTCATGGATCCTTCTCTAAAATAGACCACATGTTATGCCACAAAGCTACTCTTAGCAAATACGAAAACATAGAGATACTACCTTGTATTCTATCAGATCATAATGGAATGAAATTAGATATCAATGATAAAGTTAAAAACAGAAACTACTTCAAGACCTGGAGATTAAATAATATGCTATTGAATGATGCATGGATAACAAAAGACATTAAGGGGGAAATTAAAAGATTCTTAGAGGTCAACGAGAACAAAGATACAACATATCAAAATCTCTGGGATACAATGAAAGCAGTGCTAAGAGGAAAATTTATTGCATGGAGTGCATTCAATAAAAGAATGAAAAGTCAACAAATCAATGACCTCACATTATAGCTCAAAGCCCTAGAAAAAGAGGAACAGATCATCACCAAAAGTAGTAGAAGACAGGAAATAATTAAAATCAGAGTTGAAATCAATGAAATTGAAGCAAAAGAAACAATTCAAAGAATTGACAAAACAAAAAGTTGTTTCTTTGAAAAAATAAACAAAATTGATAAACCCTTAGCCACACTAACGAAGAGAAGGAGAGAGAAAATCCAAATTACTAAAATTCATGATGGAAATGGAAATATTACAACAGACACAATTGAAATACAAAACAAAATTAGAAGCTATTTTGAAAATCTATACTCCAACAAAATAGAAAACCTTGAAGACATCAACAGCTTCCTAGAGACATATGAGCCACCCAAACTGAATCTGGAGGACATACACAACTTAAATAGATCAATTTCAAGCAATGAAATAGAAGTCATCAAAAGCCTACCAACAAAGAAAAGTCTAGGACTGGATGGATTCACAGCCGAGTTCTACAAGACCTTCAAAGAAGACCTCATTCCAATACTCCTCAAAGTATTTATGAAATAGAGAAGGAGGGAACCCTTCCAAAGTCATTCTATGAAGCTAATATCATCCTGATACCCAAACCAGAGAAGGACACATCGAGGAAAGAAAATTTCAGACCAATATCCCTAATGAACATAGATGCAAAAATTCTTAACAAAATGTTAGTGAATCGCATACAAAAGCATATTAAAAAGATAGTACACCATGATCAAGTGAGTTTCATCCCGGGGATGCAAGGTTGGTTCAACATCCACAAATCAATAAATTTAATTCACTACATCAACAGACTTAAAGTCAAGAACCACATGATAATTTCAATAGATGCAGAGAAAGCATTTGATAAAATACAGCACCCCTTCATGCTCAAAACACTAGAAAAAACAGGGATAGTAGGAACGTTCCTTACCATTGTAAAGGCTATCTATGCTAAGCCCACAGCTAACATCATTCTAAATGGAGAAAAATTGAAAGCGTTCCCCCTGAGAACTAGAACAAGTCAGGGATGCCCTCTTTCACCACTTCTATTCAACATCGCCCTTGAATCTCTAGCCAGAGCAATTAGACAGACCAAAGAAATTAGAGGAATACGAATAGGAAAAGAAGAGCTCCAACTATCCCTATTTGCTGATGACATGATTCTCTATTTAGAAGACCCTAAAAATTCCACCAGAAAACTTCTGGAACTCATAAATGAATTCAGTAAAATAGCAGGATATAAAATTAATGCTCATAAATCTAATGCATTTTTATTCATAAGTGATGCATCCTCTGAGAGAGAAATTAGGAAAACTATCCCATTCACAATAGCCTCAAGAAAAATAAAATACTTAGGAATCAATCTAACAAAAGAAGTGAAAGCCCTCTACAACGAGAACTACAGAACACTAAAGAGAGAATTTAAAGAGAATCTGAGAAGATGGAAAGATCTCCCATGTTCTTGGATAGGCAAAATTAATATTGTCAAAATGGCCATACTACCAAAAGCGCTATACAAATTCAATGCAATTCCAATTAAAATCCCAATGACAGACCTCATAGAAATAGAGCAAGCAATCACGAAATTCATTTGGAGGAATGAGAGATCCAGAATAGCTAAAGTAATTCTTAGCAAGAAGAGCCAAGCAGGGGATATCACAATACCAGACCTTCAACTATACTACAGAGCAATAGTAACAAAAAAAACAGCATGGTATGATCCAGCAATCACACGCCTTGCTGATTGCCCAGAGGAGTTGAAAACATGTCCATATGAAAACCCGTGCACAATTAGAATGTCTTTTATTAAGAATACAGGCAACCACAGGTGTTGGTGAGGATGTGGGGAAAAGGGTACACTCATACATTGCTGGTGGGATTGCAAGTTGGTGCAGTCACTCTGAAAAGCAGTGTGGAGATTCCTTAGAAAACTTGGAATGGATCTACCATTTGACCCAGCTATCCCACTCCTTGGCCTATACCCAAAGGACTTAAAATCAGCATACTACAGTGATGCAGCCACATCAATGTTCATAGGTGCTCAATTCACAATAGCTGCATTGTGGAACCAACCTAGATGCCCTTCAATAGATGAATGGATAAAGAAACTGTTGTATATACACACAATGGAATTTTACTCAGCCATAAAGAATAAAATTATGGCATTTGCAGGTAAATGGATGATGTTGGAGACTGTTATGCTAAGTGAGATTAGCCAATCCCCAAAATCCAAAGGCCGAATGGTCTGATAAGTGAATGATGATGCATAATGCAGGGTGGAAGGGTGGCAAGAATGAAGGATAGATAGCATAGAGGGAAGGGAGGGGTGGGGTCGGGGTCGGGGGGTAAGAATAATAACAACAGAATGAGACAGACATCATTGCCCTTTGTACATGTATGAATGCACAGATGGTGTGACACTACTTTGTGTACAACCAGAGAAACAATAACTGTACTCCATTTGTGTTCAATGAATCAAAATTAAATAAATTTTAAAAAATATATACAATTGAGAGATCTCACCACAATTTGTTTATTCATCACCTATAGAAGAACATCTTGGTTTGGGGAGAATATGAATGAAAGTGCTATCAGTATTCTTGCGGAGGTTTTTGTGTGGATATAACTTTCAAATCAGTTGTGTAAATAGCTAGAATCATGGCTGCTCATAGTTTAACACTTAAGCTATGTTTAGCTTTGAAAGAAGTTTTTTTAGTTTTCCAAACTATCTTCTAAAGTGACTACTGCGGTCTGGATCTTTAAATGTCTTCCAAAGGCCCATTTGTTAATAAAGACTTGATCTCCAGCCTATGTACCAGTTGGCAGAAAGTTTAATTTTTAAGAGGTGGGGTCTAGCAGAAGGAAGTTAGGTCACTGGGGTATGGCCTTGAATGTGATGTTGGAGCCCTGACCTGATTGCTATGATGTGAAGTAGTGTCCTCTGCCATGTACTCCTGCCATGATGTGATTTCCTGCTCCAGGACCTCAGCAACAGGGCTAATTGATCATGAACTGGAACCTCTGTAATTGTGAGCAAAAATAAACTTCTCTTTTTCAGTTAATCATCTCTTTTGTCACAGTGACGGCTAATAGTGACTGAATCATTTTTTATTCCTGCAAACAATGAATGAGAGTTCCTGTTGCTCCATATCTTTGTCAGCTTTGGTTATTATCAGTTTTTTGAACTTCAGCTGTTTTACCAGGAATGTAGTGGTATTTAATTTGCATGTTCTTAATGGTAAATGTTAAATATTTTTCTTTAAGTGCTTTCTATTTCTTCTACATATTTGTTTGGTAGGTATCTGTTCAGATATTCTGAAATTTTTTAACTTGCTTGTTTATTTTTTGTTATTGTTGAATTTTAAGAGGGTTTTTTTTTTGTTGTTGTATATTTTGGGTACAAAACATTCATCAGAAACTTTTGTAATTATATTCTTCCAGTCTGTGA
Source organism: Glaucomys volans (assembly GCA_020662805.1). Lineage (NCBI taxonomy): Eukaryota > Metazoa > Chordata > Mammalia > Rodentia > Sciuridae > Glaucomys > Glaucomys volans. The sequence continues at coordinate 186,111 of JAJEJO010050753.1, read as the reverse complement.
CTTTTAATTCTCCTAATAGTGCTTTTTGGCATAGGAGCAGTTTAAAATTCTTTTTTCAACAAAATGCATTGTGGTCTTGGTGATTAAATTGATTTTTAAAAAATATATCGTGATTTAGACCTAGAATCTAGTTGCTAAAATTTCTGTTTTCTTCTAGGTTGCTTCTGTGTCAAATTGACATATCATCGAGGCACAAGAATGGGATGTTCATTCTTATGATATGATTTTTAACGAACAAGTTTTCTGACAGTCTGTAACTTTTGGAAAAATAATTTTCGCAGTAAAAAAAGCAGTGCTGAAGAGATTGTTATGACTCTTCACAGCTGCAGCCAGCCCAGCCAGTCCCAGGGAGAAATATTTCCTGTTAACTTTGCAGCTGGTTTTGTCTGTGGCTCTTATTTTCTTGACACAATGAATGGTCTGGTCTGTGTGTGTGTGTGTGTGTACACGATATGATATATACACATACATATATATGTATTTTAAAAAATCTTTTTGGAGGGAACTTATACTTTATTTTGTCACTAGGAACTCTTGACACAGAGCAGGGTTCCTAACTTGTGTTAACTTAAATCACTGACTGAGGAAAAAGACAGACATTGGTCATTTTTTCCTTCCCAAAGTGGAAATGATAACAAGATAGAGTTATGGATATCCTAGGGCCCAGACCTTATTCAAAGAGGTCTTCCTTCTCCACATATTCAAATCTTTAACTCCTTAGGTTTCTTTCTACTAGGTATCCCAAGGTCACCTAAAGGGAGTGGGAGAGAAAGACTCTATTACTTTTCTGCTCCAAGTCAAATTCCCCGTAACCATGGAGACGGTTGGGCGGGAGTCTGGATCGGGGTTGTGGGGGGCGGGGGGCGCAGAGGGCTGCCTGAAGTTATTGGTGTGGACGTCTTCGTTCAGCCCTCACTATGGGAACGTCAGCGGAAAGTGGTTGGGTGAAGAGCCCAGTCGCCAAGGCACACCGCAACCCTCCCAGGTCTTCAGTACGCTACCGCGCTCGGTGTCCCCGGCTCCCGGAGTATTGGGCTCCGGGCCCCGCCCCTGAGAACCGGTCTCCTCTTGGCCCCGCCTCCCCAGGGGTCAGCTCCGGGCCCCGCCCCTGAGAACCGGTCTCCTCTCCGCCCCGCCTCCCCAGGGGGTCAGCTCCGGGCCCCGCCCCTGAGAACCCGGCTCCTCTTCCCCCTGCCCCCTGCCCCCCCCAACCCCGGGGCTCGGCTCCTGGCCCCGCCCAGCGCGGCGACCCAGAACCCGGCAGTTTGCAGATGCGCTCGCTCCGCCCGGCCGGTTGGGGGCAGAGCCGTCTTCTGGCGGAGAAGACTCCAGCTGCCGGATGTGGAACCCGCGGTGAGAAGCCGGTATCGCGGCCATGATAGTACTGGTCCGCGGGTCTTCGCTCCTCCGTGGCCTCCTGGGCCGAGGGCCGGCGCTGTGCGGGAGGGCGGCACCCTGCGTCGTGTCCCCGAAAACGCCCGGGCGCGCGTCCGCTGGTTTTCGGAGCTGCAGTGTGAGGTATGGGCGCTGCGGGCCGCGGAGCCGCTGGGGGTCGGGTGCGGTTAACTGGTGCCCTCAGCGCTAGAGCGGCGCGTGGGCCCCGAGCGGCGTGGGAGCTGCGCAAGGCGCCGCAGGAGTGAGGCCAGCGTTGGCGGTGAACATGGCCTTGCGGGCGGGTGGCCTTTGCCTGGTGTCGGTCACTGGGAAGTACTCCGCCCTGGGGCTGCAGCAGCAGAACGTAGTTACATCTTTGCAGCAGGTGCAGTTGAGTGATTTACCGAGACCTGTGAAGCTCCTAGGAAAGGTGCCATAAAAGCCTGGTCTGCTTGTTCAAACATTTGTTTTGGTTTGGTTACTGTTGTATTTCGTAGGAGTTCCCCACAATTTACTTTGTGAATTCATTTGTTTGTGGTATTACTGAGTGAGCTCTTGTCCAGATCTAAATTTCTTAATGGTTTCACAAAACCAGACCTTCATCCTAATTCTCTGGCGCTTCCGGAACTTCTCTGAAGTCTTAGACTTCTTATATCCTTCTGGACTTAGTTGCCTGGTAGTACAATGCGGATGCACAGTGGAACCCAGGAGCAATTCACCTACTTATTTTAGTTGGAAAATACAACTTAACCTAAAATTACAATCCCTTAACTCAGAACCAGTGAACCCAGAGGAGCCTCAGTTTTCAAACTTTCAGGGCTTCCAAAAAGGCGTTTTCTCTGCTGTTTTACATGACCAAACATTGTTCTGTAGTTTTATATTTCCAGTGCCTAGGTCGCTACTTGGAAAAAAGTAATAATGTGCAATCATAGATACTGTTTAATTTAAATTAATTCATTCCCCACTTATACATTTGGATCTTAGACTTGAGTTTAAAATTATTTACTGTAGTGTTTCCTTTGGACATGGTTTCTAGTAACTAGGTCTTCCACAAGACTATATGAGAAAATAACTGATGCAGAAGACTGATTGTGTAAACTGTAAATGATGTCTAAGAACTTGAGGTTTGGAATTATCAGTCAGCTATACTTCTTAGAAAAAGAAAATTCTGTAAAATTCTATTTGCTATTTGTATTACAGAATTGTGGGAGTCATCTAATATTGTCACTCTAAATTATTTACGTAGATCATCATTCTTTGAATAGCTGTTGTTTTTAAGGCTTCTTTCCAGAATATAGATAACCTTTTTTGAATTGTACAAGTTGATTAATTTCTTGTCATCAGCTCGATGTTAACACTTCCATCTCTCCATCCTTTCTGTGACCTGTGACCATTGACTAGGTCACAAGCAATAGTTATAACCCAAAGATTTGGTTGTAGCTACATGTTTCATATGCAATAGCACATATACACTTAAGAAGAATAGATGTTATTTAATAACCTCCTTTTAATTTTAAATAATTTAGTGGAATGGTTTTGGAGAGCTATTATTTATATAAATGGTAAGAGGTATTACTTTCTGCCTGGCTGCTTTCTGTACCATTTAATGCAGATTATACTTAGGTAAAAGTAAATAATATTTCTGAAAGTTATATTTTTTAAAGACAAAACTAATCAAATTAAGATAAGGTGATGTTTTTGACATTCTTTTGGCACTGATTACCATATTTGAAGGTGAGGTTGGCTGTAAGGTTGAGAAACACCTGTGGACTGGTGGATCTCGGGTGGAGAGAATTTGGACAGTGTGTTGATGCTTATTGGTGTCTCTTTTCTCTTCTAGGACCAGCAGAGAGAAGGGATTCCATCCTCCAGAGGTCGCCACTGTCTGCCTCCCCTCTTGTCCCTATCCTCAGTCATCTTTTAAAAAATGTGTAGTGACACATTAGTTATCTAGTTCTGCATCGTGAATGTATTTAATATCATTCCTATTGATAGAAATTTGGAGCTTAGCATTATTTTGATTGAAAATTATCTTCGAGTTTCATAAACTCCCCAGTGATATTGACTGTTTCAAATGAACTGATTTGTCACCAGTTTGAGTGTTCTAAAGCCTGAAATGAAAAATATTTTTGATTATTTTTTTCTTTTTGTGACTATAATTTGTGACACTTATAATAATGGGATATATTAAATGCATTTGAAATGCAGAAGTTTTTTTTTAATAATAATTTCAAGAAATAATATTTGCTAGAACTTGGGAAAATCAAAATCGTGAGGTATTCTTTAACATTTTCAGTGATTTTCCTTGTAAAATTTGCAATGAGATTTTCCCCATTTATGAATGTAAAATTAGATATCATTAATTGGGGAAAATTAGTTATTATCAAATAAATAACCCTTTTTGTTTATGTAGTTTTTTATTTCTTGAAATTACCTACACATGCTGTTCTTATAAGGATTTTACAAATTTGAAATATCCTGGGTTGTAAGCATCATGTGAATTTTGGGTTAGTGCTTTTCAGTGGGGGGAGGGAGCCTGGCAATAGCCTATCCCATGTGGGTAGACATTGTCCATTAATGTCAGGCTCAGAGAAGATTTATAGGTATCCTACAACACAGGAACTTCTCCAAATCCTGCTTAAGATCACTCTACCTAAACTACTCATTTTCAATAACTAGATGAAAATCCCATGTATTTGTTCCATGTTTATCCTGCTGCTTAGTGGTTTCTTCAGTCATTATTTTGATTGACTCTCTTTTTTTTCCCTCCTACAAATACTGTTATTTCTTTGAGCATCTGTAAACTTCTGTGTACCAGCCCTACAGCTTTTTATTAAAGCCTCACCTTACTGTATGTCTCATTGCCAAAGGCTATAATTTTTATACCCTAGACCAACATTAAAAAAAATAAATATATATATATGTGTGTGTGTGTGTGTATGTATATATACACACACATACATATTCATACACAACAGTTACTTTTGGAGCTAGTAAACATGCTATGTTATTTAAATATTCATGTCTGTTTGAGTGGGTAGATGAGTTTAATCATTTAACATAGACAGATTTTAGCAGTAATACTGTTCATTTTTCTTCAGACAATTTCCTCTAGTACTTACTCAGTGTTTCTGTCTCTGCCGTAGAGGTATCATTTGATTTAAAGACTCTTTTGTCCTCTTTTGAAGGACCCAGACTGCAGTCAGGACCATTATAAAAATTTATTTTCTATAGACTGATTTCAGCCATTGTAGAGTTAATCTTAAAGGCAGTTCAATGTAGTTTCTCAAAATCATATTCTGTTTTGTTAACAAATATAGTAGGGTTTTCCTACCTTACTGCATCATTTATTCTAGTGAAAGTGAGATATAATAGCCATCTGTCCACAATTTTGATTTCTAAGCAGTTCTTGTGTCTTAAATTTAGAAACTAAATGTTTTACCATTTGGTATCTCATGCTTTAGTTTAATCATCAATCTGTGTCCAGTTGTTCAGAGATAGTGTGTGTCTCCAAAACCAAGTTTTTGATTAAAATGGATGAGCTTGTGAAGAAAAGGGACTGATGTTAATCTTAGATCTTGTAAGTCGTGTTCTTAGTAATAGTTTAGCATTATCTTTAATGACCTGAATCTTTGTTTTTGAAATGCTTTGAAGTTATGTTGTCTTTTCATGTTAATACCCTTTATAGGATGATAAAAAGCAGGAGTAGGGGGAAAAAACCCCAAATAAACAAGTATTAGATTATCTTTCATGGCTGTATATTTAAGGAATCATGAAGTTTAAATAAAGTTTTTAAAATAGCTTGGTTTAGAGATGATGAAGTTGTCGACAGGAATAACTTGGGTGAAATTTGAACTGTAATTAAGTGGGATAAATTGAAAGAACAATTAATGATATTTTCTATTAACAACTAATGATATTTTCTATTAAAAAGTACAAATTGGATCTAAGAAAATACTGCTTTCACAGTAGAAATCTTTATGGTCAGATTAATCATAATCCCAGCTGACATAATAGTAGTGCCAAAGAAGATATTACGGCTGAACATCCAAGAAGGCTTATGACTGCTCTACTTAACATTACATCATGAAGGTTTTTTTTGTGTTAGTTTTTTAAACATTTTAATGTGTGAATGATATTACATTGGAATCATTTGTCCATTACTTAGCCATCTTGCTATTAATGTTTAGTTCTTGTAAAATGTGAAATAATTTACTCCTAAGATTCGGGTCATGTACTTGTCAACATTGTACCAGCCAGGTTTTTTCACTTAATGATCTATGATTACACTCATTTTAAAATATGTGTCTTGAACTAAATGTTATCTGAAGATATGTAATTCTGAAGTAAGGGCATGTATGTGATTTAAAATAGATGCTCCCCCTTTTTCTTTTTTCTCTCGATATAACTTTGTGATGAATGTCATCTTGCCTTAAAGAAATCCAGTTGTATTTTTGAAAAATAAATTTTTATTAACATATAAGGAGTCCTTAGTGTGAAGCATTTTGCCAAGATTTTTCACATATAGTATATTTTTAGATCCTTACAACAATTGATGGAAGTGGGCACTCGTATCCCTATCCCAAGTTAACATATTGGGAAATTCACTTAGAGAAATTAAGCAACTTATCCCAATATAACACAGTAAATAAATAGTGACGATAAGGGTTGAATCTGCACATTTTCTCTAATGTTCTGCTTTACATATAATTTATAATTGTTGTCTTATTTCACTGTTGTTTTTTCTTTTTATGAAAATAGCTAAATCTTCTTGAACTTTTATGAATCAAGAAAACAAATTTTGCATATAAATCTTAAAATTTATTTTGTCTGATTCTTTTAATGTGGTATACTTAACCTAGGACTTCATGGATAGAATACAGGGAATCAAAACTTAAATTGGAGGTCACTAACATCTAATAAATCCAGCATTTTTTCCACTGTAAATGTTGGCAGCAAATCACTGTAATACTGTTAGTGTTTGTAATATAACTAATAAAAAGCACAAGTATTTTAATATAGAGTGGGTGCAAATACCTCAAAAACATCTATATTCATCATTACTTTGATATTATGGTAGTTGTAAAACCTGCCACTAGATCCTGATTATAGTATATAAAAAACTGGCTTTCCTTGTAATCCTACATATTCTATCTTAAACATTGTTATTTCTGAGAATAATGTCTGTTAAGTTTGAGCATTTGAACTAGAGTTCTTATAGCACAAAGTGCTATATTCTTGGTAAAATTAATTTATGAAAACACACACTTTAATGTGGTTATTGATGTTCTTATTTACATGTTAGGGTCCTGAGTGAACATATAGCAAAATTGAATATAAAAAATACTTGTGAATAATAATAACCTGGCTTCTTTTCTATTGACTTAAAAATGTATCATTTTTTAGTAAAATTACTTCAAGGTGTGAGTACTTAGGATGTGAAGTGAAATGTTTTCAAACCGCCCATAAACTTTACATTTCTTGGCATTTATTGACTTATAAAAAACACCTTAAAAGGCTCCCTTGTACTAGTGATTTGTTTTATTCCAAATGTATTTTTTTCCTCTGGTTCCCTTGGGTGTTATTAATTTGAAATCGAAATTTTCAAGTTATACCATAAAACAGAAAGTACTTAACATATGTTAGAAACTGCTGAGAACTTTGCATTGCTAATGATTTTGTTAGGCTTTTTCGTCTTTATAGATCCTAAAACAGTTCACTTAAACTCTTATTCAAATTCTGATTAAAAATAAGATTGAAAAGAGGATGTAAGACTTGTCAGCTGTACAAATTAAATGTACTGTTGATTAGGCTAAGTTATATTTGCTAATAATATTTTGTGGATTCACAAATATTCTATTACTTTGCTGTGGTTATTAAATACTATGTTGGGTTGTAGTCCATAAATTAAGATGGGTACAGTTTACTTTCTGGAAGTATAGGTAAGTAAGTGCATAGGAATAATGCTAAATGCTAATATAAATGTTTTTATAATTGTTCCAGGTTATGTGAATAGACTCTGTTATTAAATAGAAACTGGAAGAGAGAGAGAGAGCAAGCCATTTTTTAAAAATTTTTTTAAAAAATTCTTTTCATACATGTACATAGGGTAATAAGGTTTGTCACAATCTAGCATTCTTCCTCATCCCACTTCACCTCTCCCCTCCCTTCCCCTCCCCTCACTCACCTCTGTACAATCTAAAGTTCCTTCATTCTTCCTTACCTACCCCCCAGTATGGATCACCATCTGCTTATCAGGGAAAATGTTTGGCCTTTGGTTTTTGGGATTGGCTTATTTCACATAGCATGATACTCTTTAGTTCCATTCATTTACCTGCAAATGCCATAATTTCACTCTTCTTTAAGGTCAAGTAATATTCCCTTGTGTATATGTACCACAGTTTCTTTATCCATTCATCTGTTGAAGGGCATCTATGTTGGTTCCAAAGTTTAACTATTGTGAATTGAGCTGCTATAAATATCGATGTGACTGCATCACTGTAATCTGCTGATTTTAAGTCCTTTGGGTACAAACTGAGGAGTGGGATAGTTAGTTGGGTCAAATGGTGGTTCCATTCCACGTTTTCTGAGGAATCTCCCTACTGTATTCCAAAGTGGTTTCACCAATCTGCAGTCCCATCAATAATGTATTAGTGTACCCTTTTCCCCACATCCTCGACAACACTTATTGCTTGTATTCTTTTTTTTTTTTTTGCATTTTTTTTATTCATTTAATTTTGATCCATTGAACATAAATAGAGTACAGCTATTGTTTCTCTGGTTGTACACAAAGTAGAGTCACACCATCTGTGCATTCATACATGTACACAGGGCAATGATGTCTGTCTCATTCTGTTATTATTCTTGCCTCCCCCACCCTGACCCCACCCCTCCCTTCCCTCTATGCTATCTATCCTTCCTCCATTCTTGCCTCCCTTCCACCTCGCATTATACATCATCATTCACTTATCAGATATCATTCTGCCTTTGGATTTTTGGGATTGGCTAGTCTCACTTAGCATGACAGTCTCCAACATCATCCATTTACCTACAAATGCCATAATTTTATTCTTCCTTATGGCTGAGTAATATTCTATTGTGTATATATACCACAGTTTCTTTATCCATTCATCTATTGAAGGGCATCTAGTTTTCATAATCTAGCTATTGTGAATTGAGCACCTGTGAACATTGATGTGGCTGCATCAATGTAGTATGCTGATTTTAAGTCCTTTGGGTATAGACCAAGGAGTGGGATAGCTGGGTCAAATGGTGGATCCATTCCAAGTTTAAGGAATCTCACACTGCTTTCCAGAGTGGCTGCACCAACTTGCAATCCCACCAGCAATGTATGAGTGTACCCTTTTCCCCACATCCTCGCCAACACCTGTTGTTGCCTGTACTCTTAATAAAAGACATTCTAATTGGGGTAAGATGAAATCTTAAGGTGGTTTTGATTTGCATTTCTCTTATAAGTAGGGATCTAGAACATTTTTTCATGAATCTGTTGATTGCTTGTAGATGTTCTTCTGTAAAGTGTCCATTTCCTTGGCCCATTTATTAATTGGGATATTAGTATTCTCGGAGTAAAGATTTTTGAGTACTTGGTAGATTCTGGAGATTAATGCTCTGTCCGAAGTGTGTGTGGCAAAGATTTTCTCCCACTCTGAAGGCTCTCTCTTCACATTGCTGATTGTTTCCTTTGCTGAGAAAAAGCTTTTTAGTTTAAAACAAGTCAATCAGGTCTTAACCAAATCTTCTTAGGTAAGGTCAACAGAAAGTATTCCCATTATACTGATGAGGGAATTGCCTACCTTTGAAAGCAGTTATAAGATTTTCTTGATAACATGGCTGCTAATGGTGGACACTGTGGCATTAGTTTAACTATTTTTACTGCATAGTCCTGCTCTAGTATCCCTTCCTCCCCTTCTACTATGATTTATTTTTTCCTATTAAGCCCCATTTAGCAGCTAGCCTAACAATGGGGAGAAAAGAAAGTATGGGAAGTCTGCCTTTCTTGGGAGGTGGCAGTGGAGGGCAGGTACTATAAAGGTGTGTTCATTTACTAAGGCTGTTGTATCAAAGTACCACAAAGTGGGTGACTCAAAACAGTAGAAATCTATCCTCACACTTTTTGAAGCCAAAAGTCTGTAATCTAGTTATCTTTAGGGCTGTGCTCTTTCTCCTAGTTTGTTGTTGTTGCCAGCAGTCCTTAGTATTCTTTAGTCTGCAGTGCATAACTTTAACCTTTGCCTCTGTAGTTATATCACTGTCTTCTGAGTTTTTACAGGGTATTTGTGTATGTGTATGTCTTTTCTCGAAAGGATAGCAGTCATTGGAATAAGGGCCCCACTATATTCCAGTTTGATGTTATCTTACATCTTAATTACATACACAAAGACCTCATTTTCAAATAAGGTGATGTGTACCATAGGTTAGGGGTTGAACATATCTTTTGAGGGGGTGGGCACAATTTAACCCACAATAGAATTTCAAAATAATTTGTACATTGCTTGAGCTATCATTTAATTAGTTTAGTTCTTGTGTTTGAAAGGGTACGTTGGTTTCACTGGTTATAGTTCACTAAAAACTTCAAATCTGAAAATGCCTTTTTTTCTTTTTGGTCTCTTTGCTCAATATGTGGATTAATAATTTCCAACAGATTTTAAGCAAAATATAGTAATTTCAGACCTTTTAGGCTGATTTACAAAATATTTTTTTAATGTTCTTATTTCTAAAACCTAGTAAGGCAGCAAAGAGAAGAGAATACTTTCTAGGTGAAAATATTTTTTGTATTAAGCATACATTTTTTCAACATAATTTTAAATTTAGCCACAACAAATATGTTTATATGTGCAATATTTATTAATTTTGTTATGGATTTATACTTCAGTTGGTCAAAGATTATAGCTTGTGCCTTCATTTATGGATAGCATGTGTTTCATGACCAATTTCAAGCATATTTATGCATCATAATATTCTTCATATTGAAAGTAGATGATGACCTATCACTAACAGTAGAGTGGGATTCCTTCTTTGAGAATAATGGATTTAAATCTCAGGTTCTTAACTGGGGCTTTGTGGAACCATGCTAATAATACACTGAGATTTTCAGAGCTATTTCTAGAATATCTCAGCCAAGTTCCTGATAACTTGTTAGCAAGTCTGTTTTATCAGTTGTGAGTCTTGTATTTTGTGACATTAGAGCTCTAATCTTATCAGTAAGTTAATCCATATTTTATCCCAGTAATGAAAAACTAACACAGGAAAAAAAATATATATGCATATATATGTATGTATGTATGTATATATATATTTATAAAATGTGAAAATATGTATATGCATATGTATATATGCATATAAAATATATGTATGTGTATGTGTGTGTGTATTCAAATTCTAGAGCTACTGAACTTTCTGGAATACTGAAATAAACAAATTCCCCAAATTACAAGAAATCTTCAAGAGCAAACTTGATCAAACAGAAGAATGAATCAGTAAGCTCAAAGACAGGTCATTCAAATTTACCTAATTACAGACATAAGAGTGAAGCCTTTGGTACTTATGGAACATTGTCAAGTGAACCAATATGCAAATTATGGGAGTCTCAGAAGGAGCAGAGAAAAGTAAAAGGGCAGAAAGTTTATTTAAAGAAATAATGACATAAAACTTCCCAAATGTGTAGAGGAATTCAGTAAGTTCAGTGAACCCCAAATAGATTAAATATTCAGACACGTTATAATCAAATTCTCAAAGGCAGAATTCTGAAAGCAGCAAGAGAAAAGGAACTTGTATACTGGGAATTCTCCATAAGGCTATCAGCTTGAAAAGAAAAAAGCAAGAAAGGAAAGAACAAAAGATCTACAACCAGAAAATAATGAACAAAATGATAGTAGTGACTCTTTTCCTATCAATAACAACTTTGTAAATGAATTAATTGTCCAAACACAAAAACATGCAATGACTGAATAACAAACACGATTGAACTACATTCTACCCACAAGAGACACACTTTAAAGTACACAAATGGGTTGAAAGTGAAGTAAGGAAATAAAGAGATTCCATAGGAATGGTAACCAAAAGACATAAGGGGTGATTATACTTTGAAAAAATTAACAAGTCAAAAACTGTCAATGAGACGAAGGTCATTAACATAATAAAAGGGTTAGTTCTTCAAGAGTATACAGTGGTTATAAATATGTAAAGTAAATATCAACAGAACTGAAGAGAAGTAGAGATCAATACAATAATGAGAAGGAACTTCAGTACTCCACTTTCAAAAATAGATAATCCAGACAGAAAATCAAAAGGAAACAGCAGTCTTGGACAATGGTATAGACCAAGTTAACCTAACAGATATACAGAACATTCCATCTAACAGCTGCAAAAATGCACATTCTCAAATATATAGGCTAGATCATATTAGGTTACAAAAAAAGTTTTAGCAAATTTAAGATGTTTGAAATCAAGTACTTTCTTAACACTGATGTGAAACTAGGTATCAATGAGTCTGAAGCTGAAAATTTCACAAATATGTGGGAAAATAAATGAGAAGCCTCAAAGTAGTGAAGAGGAGATATTAATTACTACTGATACCACAGAAATATAAAGGATCATTAGCAACTCCTATGAGCAAGTATACACCTACAAAGTGGATAACCTAGAAGAAATGGATTAATTCCTACAAATATACAACTTACCAAGACTGAATCATGAAGAAATACAGGGTATGAATAGGCGAATAAGAAAAGACTGGACTCAGTAATCTAATACCTTTCAACAAAGAAAAGCCTGGGGACCTGATGGCTTCAATGGTGAACACTATCAAACTTAAATAAGTAATACTAACTCTTTTAAATTTCTTCCAAAAAGTAGAAGAGGGAACATGTCTAAATCCATTTTACAAGGCCAGAATTACCTTGATACCAAAGCTAAACAAGGTCATCACAAGAAAAAGAAACTACAAGTCAATGCTCCTGATGAAAATAGATGCAAAAATAATCGAACAGTAGCAAACTGAATTTGATAACACTTTGAAAGTATTATGTACCAAGATCAAGTGGAACTTAGCACTAGATAGAAAAATAGGCCAACATATATAGATAAGCCTGATACTCTAACAGAATGAAGGATGACCATCCTGTGATCATCTCTAGTGAAAAACATTTGAAAAAATTCAATGTTCTTTCCTGATAAAAACTCTCAACAAATAAGAAGTCTACCTCAATTTATTAACCATACAAATAACCCACAAATAACATAATATTCAGTGGTGAAAAGCTGAAAACTTTTCCTCTAAAATTGGGAACAAGACTAGGATACCCTCTCTTGCCACTTCTATTCAATATAGTATGGAAGCTGAAGTCAGAAAAATTAGGCGAGATAAAGTCAAACATATCCAAATTAAAAAAGAAAGATCAGTTCTCATTCTTTCACTGGTGCTCGTTCTCCCCTCCCTCCTTCTCCCCTCTCTCTCTCTCTCTCTCTCTCTCTCTCTCACACACACACACACACACACACACACACACACACACACGGGTGGTGGCCAGATCTTATATATAGAAGGCCCCTAACACTATCAAAAACTAAGTTAATTAAGTTAATTCAATAAGGTTGCAGGATATAAAATAAATATACAAAAATCAGTAGCATTTCTAAATACTACGACAAACTACCAGAAAAAAAAAAAATTCCATTTTTAACAGTATAAAAATCAAAATACTTAGGAATAGTTTTGACCAAGAAGATGAAAGCTCTGTACACTGAAAACGATCTCAAAATATAATACCAATTATACCAGATTATAGTAATCTGGCATGAAAATAAGCATATAGATCAATGGAACAGAATAGAGATCCTGCACATTTATATTTAATTGATTATGGAGAACGTACACAATAGAGAAAATAGTCTCTTCAATAAGTGTTTTTGGGGAGCCATATTGGTATCTGAAAGATGAAATTGGACTCTTATTTCATGCCATATACAAACTCAATGGATTAAAGACTTAAATGCAGAAATCATAAATCTTCTAGAAGAAAATATAAGGAAAAACTCCTTGACATTGGTCTGGGAAAGGATTTTTTTTTGATATGAGCCCAAAAGCATAGCCACTAAAAACAAAAATAGGATTCCATAAAACTCAAAAGTTTACACAGCAAATTCTTGACAGTCAAGAGGCAACATACAAAATGAAAGAAAATATTTGTAAACCCAACATCTAATAAGAGTTAATATAAAAAAAAGGAGTTCAATTCAATAAACAACCCACATAAAGATGGGCAAATGACCTTAATATGCACATCTCCAAACAAACAAAATTGGCTGACACATTTATGAAAAAATTGTTAAATACCAATTACCATCAAGGAAACAAAATTAAAACCACAATGAGACATTGCTTCATACCTGTTAGGATGACTGTTATTAGAAAGTTAATACACAGCAAATGTTGAGGAAATGGAGATATAGGAAACTTTGTGCACTGTTGGTAGGAATGCATATTAAAACAGTCATTATGGAAAATAACATGGAGGTTCCTAGAAAGATTAAAAACACTATTTGATCCAGCAATCCAACTTCTGGTTATATACCCAAAGGAAATGAAATCAGTATGTTGAAGAGATAACTATACTCTCATATTCTTTGTAGCATTATTCATAATAGCCAAGATGTGTAAATAACCTATGTCCATTGATGGATGAAGGAATAAGAAAATCTGCTATTTGACTATATAGAATGGAATATTACTCAGAAGGAGAAAATTCTGTCATTTGCAAAAACATGAATGAACTTGGGGGACCTTATGATAAGTGAAATGTGTTAGACACAGAATACTACATGACCTCACTTACATGTAAAATCTAAAATAGTTGAACTCAGAATTAGAATGGTGGTCACTGGGAGTGAAGTGAGAAGAACAAACTAGGGAGATATTGATCAAAGGGTACAAAGTTTTAATTAGGATGGATAGGTTCTTGAGATCTACTATACAGCATAGTGGCTATGTGATGTGATAGGTTACTTAGCTTGACTTAGCCATTTTACAATGCATACATATATCAAAACATGTTGCACGTTGTGTATATATAGTTTTTCTTTTTAAATCGTACTTTAATAAACCTGTGGGGAATAATAACTATTAAAGTAAAATATGCCTGCTATTAAGTAATTACTAAAATACTATTAAATAACTGCTAAAATGTTGACACAGATTAAAACACAACCCAATAGAAAAATGGTCAAAAGAGAACAGGTATTCAAAGGAAGAACTTTGAATAGCCAATACACCTCTAAGACATTCAGACTCTAGTAATTAGGGCAATGTATATCAAGATCACAATGAAATACCTTTTAATTAGTTGATTAAAGTTAAAAACCTTGAAAATATCAAGAGAATTAAGGAAAGCTTAGAGTAATTGTAGTAAGAATTTAAAATAGTACTGAAGGTTAAGAGCAGACTGCTGTGCGAGTCCCTACCAGAGGCAATTCCATGATGTAAAATGCCTTCTAAGCTGAGATTTGAGTAATGTTGCTGGGCAGACATACCAGGGAGGCTGGAGGGGCAAGAAAGAGAAGAGAATGCCTGGCTGAAGGCATTCTCTATGTGAAAGCCCAGAAATCAGAACATACATCATTGGTGAATTACAATACAGCTAGTGCGTAGTTTGAAACTTGGTGAGCATAGTGTTGTTTAGCAGTGAGTGTAAAGAAGCTTATGCAGAGTCTTGTAAGACTTGGGATTTCATTTTAGTAAAAACTCCCTTTTACTGACTTTTGAGGTTAAAAAAAAAATGGTGTCATCTTTGACTTCTGTCCTTTCTCTCAAACCCTGCACCCAATCTCAATAAATGCCTTAAAAATAGATTGAGAATTAGACAAATTAGTTACCTCCACTACTGCTGCCTTGTCTAAGCTACCATCTTCTCTTACCTGGAATACACTGGTCTCAGTTGGCATCTCCTTCTCTCCTTATGATTTTATAAATCGACCCTCCATATTTTCACTAGATTGCATTTTCAAAAAGAAAGATCATTTCATTCTTGAAATCTCCAAATGGCTACCTGTCTCATTCACAATAAAAGTCAATCTCCTTTTAAAGGCTTCCTGGGCCTTGCATGATCTCACCTCTAGCTATTTCTCTGATTTCCTCTCTTTCTGGTTCATTTGTCCTTGCCCCTACAGCAACTTGTGGTGCTCCTCAAACATTCCAGGCACACTCCTGCCTGAAAGCCTTTATACATGCTATGCAATGTACTTCCCTGGGCCTAGAATTCTTTTCCTACACTACTTATTACTTAATTTCTTTTATTTTTATTCAAATGTCACCTCTCTTAGGGCCTAAAATAATGACTGGCACCTGGAAAACTTTGTCTTATTAAATGAATAAACAATGGGCATATAGTGAGGAGTTTTAACTCGGGAAATAACAATTTAATTTGGAAAAACCACTCTAGTTGCATTGTGGAAAATGGATTAAAGGGGATCAAGGTTTGAGCCCAGAGTTCTTCTGGGAGCCTGTATTTTTCTAAAGTTAAACATTTTGAGTTGTTGCCAATATTTTACCCTTTTGGCTTTTCAACAGCATGCATATTGAAAATCTCATTTGTTTATGCACTAGATTCTCTGAGCCAGGTAATGTATGTTTTGAGTTCTTCCAGCATATAGACTGATACAGGCATTCTTTCACAGGGCTTCTGCTAATTCTGGGTAGCTTTATTCAGTTTCTTATTGTTTCCTATAGAAGTAGGCTTGGTTGGGCTCTGAAGTGACTGAAGGAGTCAATGCAAAGGGCCAGTTACTTTGAAAATTCTGAGTCTCAATTCCTAATTTACTCACAAACATCAGCAAGGCTGTATCATTTCAGTTATACATAGCAATCTGATTTAACATCTTAGTACTTTATTGTAAAGGAAGCCCTTCCATGTTCTCAGACTCTAACATACAGGGTGCAGTTGAATTTAATCTATATATAGATGGTTTGTCTCTTTGGAAGCTTAGAATCAGTTGATACCATTGTCATTTCTGACATTCTCAGGGTCACATGTCTTTGTAGCATCTAGTCCATGATTACCCTGGATTATGTTCAGTGACTGACAGCTTCATAGCAGTCTATGAACAAATTATTATGTTCAACAGAGAATCAATAATAACATCAACAACACCATTTCTATTTATGCTATAAAACATAAGACAGAGACCAGGGGTTGTGTATTTTAAAATTAAAACGTGTTCTTTACTGTGAGAGTGAGTTCTAGTTTGTTAGCAGATAAATCTTCTTTTGTAGTAGTGTTTTATCCTAATGGAATATTGCTAACAAATTAATTTATGAAAAAGTGTTTATTTTTTACTGTCTCTTAGAAGAGTGCTGTAATTAGTTACCATATCTGCAACCCTTAAATATTTGCTAATATAGATAGTAATTTTAATTTACTGTTAAAAGACCACCTAAGAAATTCATAAAATATGGGAACAAAAATTCATAAAATTCATATTTTATCTTGAAAAATAAAACTCAAATTAAGTGTATTTTATTTTAATTTGATTTAGTCTATAATTGTAATGATATACTCGTTTTTAGAATGTGCAAAGACACAAACTACAAAAGCTCAGTCAAGAAATAATTGATAACCTGAATACCCCTTGATACTTTTAAACCTTCTAAGAAAGCTTCAGGATCAGATGATTTCATTGTACCAAATGTACAAGGAAAACTAATGCAAATTCTACACAAAATCTTCACAAATTTGAAGAAGATAGAATACTTCATAACATATTCTAAGAGGCCAGAATCACTCTGATATCAGAATCATAACAAAGACTCTCCAAGAAAAGAACTACAAATACTACTAATGCATAGATGAAAAATTTATAAATTTTAGATGAGGTTCACAGTATCTGGAAAAGATAGATCATGACCAAGAAGGATCTATCCCAGTAATGCAAGGTTAGTTTAACATTTGAAAACCAATCAAAGCAATTCACTGTATTCGTGGAGTAAGACCAAAAATACATATGATCATCTCAATAGGAGGGGAAAAAACATTTGACAATATTCTGATAAGTTCTCATTAAACTAGGATGGAGATAAATCATAGAACTAAATATACAACCTGAACTCAAAAAACTTGCAGAAGAAAAAAGTAAAAAATCTTTGTGTACTTGAGTTAGGCAAAAACTTATATGCAACATTCAAATCATGATCCATAAAAGGAAAATCGATAAGTTGGAATTTCTAGAAATTAAGAAATATTCTTTCAAAGACACAGATAAAGGTATAAACTGATGGAAAATATTTCAAGTTATATTTCTGATTAAAAAAATCTAGGGTTTGCAAAGAACTTTCAAAACTCAAAAATAAGGAAGCAATCTATTAAACCATGGGCAAAAGAATAAATCATGCAATTCAGCAAAGAAGATGGCAGATGGCAAATAAGCACATATAAATATTCTAAATTATAGGTTTCACTGTGGGGTTTAAGGAATCTTCAACTCAGCAATCTTTCCAGGCAATTTTGATGTATGTATCCATAGACCATACTTGGGAAAAAAGAACATTGTTTGCATCAAAATTGTATGCACCTGGATAAATGCTATGAACCACTAGTACCAAGCTGAAATAGAAGTCTTCATCTGGTTCTATTTATATGTATATAAATCTATTAGAGAGGGCAGTTGACTCATTGGAAGAGACAACAAGTTTCCATTTTGTATGTTGACTGATATTTATCCTACCAACCCTCATTAGAAAACAAAAAGAAAACAAAAAATATACGGGTATTAGGAACAGTAAGGCTTTATAAAGACTTCCTTTTATCCTTTTCTTCTTCCTGTTTTTTCTCTTTTCATAGTATTTGTTGATCTACAATTTGGTGTTTTGTATAATCACATGCTATAGACCATACTTTCACCAGGCCTTTCAGTTGAGAAAGGACAGGGGAAATGGAGAAGGAGCCATCTTCTGCTCTGTCAGGTGCCTTTCAACAATAAACTCCCAGCAAGAGCCACATAATTCACCACTCAAGTTTGTATCATGAAAAGCAAAAAAGCCTTCCTATAATATGTTTCTCTGTGCATTTCTAGAGATAGTTTTTGTCATCTATCAAAATGTAGCACTTCTTAAGTACTTATAAACTGTTGGGAAATAATGTTTTGTACAAAGTTTTTCTATTAGAAATGACACACTGGTATAGGGCAGCAATCAAGTCATCTGTTTACTGACCTGGTCTTTACCATTATCAATAAGAAGCATGACAAGATTGACAGCTTAGGTCAGGGTGTTGATTGGGGTGGTGGAATAAAATCATTCCTTGGGGAAGTTAAAAGTGTTGTGTAGCATGATGCTCATGGCTTCAGGATCTTGTATAGGATGTATCTAACAGCCTTGAGGTCACAAGCCTGTGGGGCTACTTATACACAACATGGAGCACAGGTTTGAAGTTAGATACCTGTTTTAACTAAGCTCTCATGATTTATCTCTTTAGAAAGAATATATAATACAGCTAATATTATAGTACAGATCTTGAGTATGTGTCTTGACAATTAAAAATCTATGTGAACGAAAGTTGTAATTAAATGTATAAAATTGTGTCTTAGTCTGTTTAGGCTACTAAGACAGCATACCATAAATTTGGTGGCTTATGAACAAGAGAAATTTATTTCTCACAGTTTTGAAGTCTGAAGTCCGAGATTAGGTATCAGCAGATTTGGTATCTAGTAAGGATTTGCTCCTTCATACATAGTCATACATAGTCATCTTTATTCTGTGTCTATCCTTTTCACATAATCACCTAACAAATGACCCACCTCCTAATCCCATATCATTGGTGGTTAGGATTTCAACATATAAATTTCGGGGAAAGACAAACATTCTCTCTATAGCACATGTATTATAAAGTAAAAATAAAAAGCAGAGTTGGGATCCTTCACAAAATTACAAATATGATTATGAATCTGAAGAATGAGTATTCAATATAATTGAGAAAATCAAATTTTAGATGCTCATCCTTGTTTTTTTCATGCTTGTAAATTAAATGTATGCAGTGGAATGAATGTTCCTTATTGCCGTTTTAGTGTTAGAACTTATTGTTTCATTTTCCATAGATATGAAGCTGTCATCATTTCAGGAATTGAAATGGCAAAACAAATCCAGAAAGAAATACATCAAGGTGTGGAATCATGGATTGCCCTTGGGCACACAAGACCTCACCTCAGTATCATTTTAGTGGGAGACAACCCAGCAAGCCATACATATGTCAGGAACAAGATAAAAGCTGCCTCAGCAGTAGGTGGGTATGTGTTTTAGTTGTAATTATTGCTAAATGTGTTTTCTGTTTTTACTTAAAAGTGTGATAAACATAAATGATGATTATCAACTAAGTATCATTTGAATAACATATATCATTGTGATTAGAGATTATTACCAAAGTTTATGTTACTCTTACTAGTTTTCTTCAGATTTTTTATAGAATGAATTTAGTGTGATTTCATATTTTATGGGAGATGTGAGAGGAATACTTTACATTAAAAGGGCCTACATATTCATTACATTTGCTTTAATGAAATAATAAACCTCACTTACTCTGTCCCAGTTGGCCTAATAGTGTTGGAATTTTGTACTCTGGTTAAATATATTAACAGCAGGTTTTATCAAATTAGTGCAAGTTGTCACCTGGGATACTAACCAAAGAATGAATGTGAATCATGAGAAAACACCTGATCTATTTGAGGAATCCTACCACATAGTGTGTTGAATACTGTCTTTGTATGAGGGGTTTCCCTTCCAGTGGGATAGGTGCAGAGGAAATGAATCCCATACTCAGTAGGGTACCATTAATGAAAAACCACATTTTGGTTATTTAAGTGATTTGCTTATTTTTCTTCCAGGTATCTATAGTGAGCTCATTCTAAAACCTAAGGATATTTCTCAGGAAGAACTTTTGGATGTAACTGATCAATTGAACATGGACCCAAAAGTCAGTGGTATAATAATTCAGTTACCACTTCCAGGTATATAATACTCTTCCATATGTCTGGTTTGTCTAGGATTAAGGGCCTCTTTCAATAAAATATCATCAAACTGCAGGTAATTTATGCAATATTCAGAAGGAGACTAGCTACTATACTAATAGTGAGGTAATAGGTGACAACTTCTGAATCATTTATGATTACATTGATGAAAACCTATGAAAGAAATATTTAGGCATTGGCAGTACCCATACTTATTGCTTTGCACAATAGTGTACAACCATGAAAATGGGCACACTAAAATCAGGCAAAATAATCTTAATAATAGGAAATTTAACAATTTTTCTGTGCTATTTTAAATTTTTTAAAGCCTTACAAACTGTCTTAGTATGGTTTATAAATATATAGTGAAATAAAAAGTAAAATTAATATTTATTCAATACACTAAAACATTAGCAACATTGAGAATTAAAGTTTTGTTTTTGTTTTGTTTTTGTTTATTTTTGTTGTAAAGAGTAGTGTGTAGTGTGAGCTTGGCATGGTGGCACAGGTCTGTAATTCCAGTTACTATAGAGGTCGAGGCAGGAGGATGGCAAGTTTGAGGGCAGTCTAGAAAACTTCATGAGACCCTGTCTCGAAAATGAAATAAGAGTGGCTAGGGATGTAGCTCAGTGGTAGAGCACTTGCCTAGCTTGTGGGAGACCCTCACTTTGATCCCTAGTACTTGAAAAAACAAAAAAGAGTAATTTGAAGTTTGAATAGTGCTTACCTTCTCATTATAGAACTTACGAAATGGAGCAAACATCTTTTTAATACCATGGCAAATTGAACTGTCGTATTCTTTTCCAAGTTTGGATCAGCTTCCAACATTTTATCCTTTGTACTTTCAATGTCATGAAATATTTCTGAGAGTTCCTTTAATGTGAAATTTTATGCAAATGTCATTTCCTCTGGGACACCATCGTCCTTTTCAACATACTTCCTGTATTTATGTAAATCAGTTCACTTTCACTAAGTTCCTGTGGCTGCATAGCCAAATCCCAGGAAAAGATGCAATGTCAGCATTCCACAGTCAGCTCCTTTGACTCCATTTACATTCAATTAGAACCCTGTGGAAGTGGCTTTATCTTGTTTTTACATTTATCAGGCTTTTCAACATTGTTCTTTCCTTCACTTTATGCAGGCCTCAGTCTCTCCTATCTTTGCTTTGCTGTTACCATTTTTCAAATCTATTACTCATATACATTTCACTTTTAGTATTATCATGTTATGAGTGTTCATTGAACTTTTTTTTTGGTACTGGGGATTGAACCCAGGGTTACTCTGAGCCACATCCCCAGTCCTATTTTGTATTTTTATTTAGAGACAGGGTCTCACTGAGTTGCTTAGGGCCTCACTAAGTTGCTGAGGCTGACTTTGAACTCGCAATCCTCCTGCCTCAGCCTCCCAAGTGCTGGGATTACAGGCGTGTGCCACCACGCCCAGCAATTGAACTTTCATCTTTGTAGGCTAATGCCCTCTGTTAGTTTTCCACTTTGTAAAATGTCATATGAGTTTATCTGTCTGGGAGACATGGAGATAGCATACTTTGCTCTCCATGTTTTAACTAAGGAGTAAAAAGCATGAGTAAAAAATATGCAGTACCCAATCTCCAGTGGTCTTTGAAAGAAGTGCTATGATTGGTCAGTGTTCATGATGCTAATCTGTTATTTACATAATGTTATGGTTTGGATGTGAGGTGTCCTTCAAAAGCTCACCTGTGGGACGATGCAGGAAGATTCAGAGAAGAAATGATTGAGTTATAAGAGTCTTAACCCAATCAGTGAATTAATCCCTGATGGGATTAATTGAAGTGGTAGGGTAAGACTGGAGGAGGTGGGAATTGGGACATGGCTATGGGGTATATATTTTGTAACTGGAGAGTGGAGTCTCTCTGCTTCCTGATCACTGTGTAAGCTGCTTCCCTCTGCCACACTCCTCTGCCATGATGTTCAGCCTCACCTGTATCCCCATGGAATGGAGCCGGCCTTCTATGGACTAAGACCTCCAAAACCATGAGCCCTAAATAAACTTTCCCTCCTCTCCAATTGTTCTGGTCAGGTCCTTTAGTCACAGTGGCAAAAAAGTTGACAAAAACACAGTGATTTGTGGACTGAAGAACTAGTCGCTTTTATAAAATTACAGTTAATGTGGAATGATAGCTGAAATTTGAACTATGTTGTTAGAGGAGTGGTATCATTTGAGGTTCTGAAATTTGTGCAAACTTGAATTGTGCAAAGTGAGGACTGCTAAGTATAATAGATATTAGAGTAGTTTTGCAGTTTTGCGTTATGTAAGTTTTGATCAACAGTTTTGTGATGTGCAGAAAGTTAAGCAATCTGATGTTTTTACATTTCCTTTAATGACATAACTTAATATCTTGGTACATGTTATACATTTTGTGGTGTTTAAATTACACCTAAAATTCATACTTTTAATTATTTTCCTTCAATCTAGTGGCACTTAAAAATGGTCAAATTGGAAAGGTCATAGAAGTTAACAAGGTTTCCTTCTGTGAAAAATTCTGTGATAGATAATGCTGTATTTTCTTCATGTTAATGTGGTGTTATATCACTTTTAAAAGTAGGTGAAGAATTCAACACACTTAATAGTACCATTGCACAGAATAGAGAAATGAGATTTAGAAAAGATTAAAAATTTATAAATCTGCTCACTCTGGTGGTGTTTGGTCAGTTGTTTGGCTTATGCAAAAAAAAAAATCTACTTTTGGCACTGTATTTGCAAAGCAATCATTTTATAGCTTGCAGTTTTTGAAACTTCCTCCACTTGCATTTGTACAATATTTAAATAGTTTTACAAGATATATAACACTATCAGTTCTTAAAATGCCCACACTATCCCAAGTGATCTATAGATTCACTATAATCTCTATTAAAATTTTAGTGGCACTTTGCATAGAATTAGATAATACAGTCCTAAAATTCATATGAAACTATGAAAGACCCTAAATATCCAAAGCAATTCAGAGCAAAAAGAACAAAAAAAGACCTCATGCTACTTGATCTCAAAATTGACTACAAAGGTATAGTGATCAAACCAGCATAATACTTTCACAAATAAGTACTTATATAGGTCAATAAAACAGAAAGCCCAGGAATAAATTCACACTTAAGGTCAATTATCTTTTTACGAAGTTGTCAAGAGCACACATTAGAAAGGACATTCTCTTCAAGTAAGGGCAAAGGGAAAACTGTATAGCCACATGCAGAAGAATCAAAATAGACTCTTATCTCAACCATATATAAAATTTAACTCAAAATGGATTAAAGACTAAAATGTAGACCTGAAACTGTAAACTGTAAGAGGAAAACTTGGGGGAAAAATTTCTTGACCTTCTGGGCTCTGATTTCTTAGAAATGATCCCCAAATATAGGCAATAAAAGCAAAAAATACACAATGGGATTGTATCAAAGTAAAAGACTTATGCACACAAACAGAAGCAATAGAGAGGAGACAACCTATAGAATGGGTAAAATATTTGTAAATGACACATATGATAAGGAATTAATATCCCAAATATAAGTAACTCAAATAATAGCAAGGAAACAAATAACTTGATTAAAAAATGGACAAAGAAACTGAATAGTCATTTCCCAAAGAAGACATAAAAATGGCTAACATGTATATAAAAAATGCTCAATCTCACTAATCATTAGGGGAAAGCAAATTAAAACCATGATGAGATATTACCTCCTACCTATTAGGATGGCTACTGTCATGAAAACAAAAGTAAGTGTTGATAAGGATGTGCAGAAAAGAGCACAAGGATGAAGAGAAAAGGAAACTCTCATGAAATTTTGTTGAGAATGTGAATTGGTATGGTCACTATAGGAAACAGTATGTTGGTTCCTCAGAGGTTAAAAATAATCATACCATTATGATTATTTGGGGATCCAAATAATCCCCAAAGGGATCTAGCAGTCCCCCTTTGGGGTATATATTCAAAGGATATGAAATCAGTTTGCAAGGAGACATCAGTACTCCCATGTCCACTGCTGCATATTTTACAATGGCCAATATATAGAATAAACCTAAATATTTATCAACAGATAAATAGATAAAGAAAATATTGTGAGTATACTATGGAGTGCTGTTCAGCCATGGGAAAAAGAAAATCCTGCCATTTGTGACAACATGAGAGAATCTAAAGTACATTATGCTAAGTAAAATAAGCCAGGCAATGAGAGAGAATTACTGCACGATCTCACTAAGATGTAGGATGTAAAACTAGTCAAACCCATAGAAATATAGAGTAGAATGTAGTTACTGGGATAGGGGCTGGAGTGTGTGTGTGTGTGTGTGTGTGTGTGTTTGTGTAGATAGGTGAAAGGATACAAGATTTCTGCTAGTCATGATAAGCAAATACTGTTGAACAACATGGTGACTGTAGTGTTAAAAATATTTCGTACACTTACAAATTGCTGAGAAAGTAGATTTTATATGTTCTTGCCACAAAGTGGTAGATTTGATATGCTAATGAGTTTGATTTAGCCATTCTATAAAATTGTATATATGTTTCAAAACATCATGGACTGGGGATGTAGCTCAGTGGTACAGAGTTTTAAGGCCCTGAGGTCTAATCTCCAGTTCTGTCAAAAAAAAAAAAAAATTCATATTGTAACACCACATGTACATATAATTTTTATCTGTCAATTTTAAAAATTTAAAAATCATTTTACAAACTATATAGTTTCTCAGGGAGCTCTAACTGTGTTAGATTTAATTTATCTTAATAAAATCATTTTTTTATCTAGAAAACCCCTCTAAGAGCAACCTTCTTTTTTTTTTGGTGACTTTACTAATTTGCCACTAGATGGCACTGGCTATCCATCTGTACTGGAGACTAAATTGAATTCTGTGTTCATTTCAGAGTAAGAAACAATCAAAGGGACCATAGCAAATTCTGGATGCTCTGAGCAAGGGCAGTTTCCTACCTTGCTGAAAAGTCTCTCTCTATATATTTACATGCATACATACACACAAAATAATAGTGGTGAACATTTATTACATTAACCATTTATTATGTCAGTTTATTAACTCTTTGAGTCCTCACAATAATCCTGTGGAGTTGAAGTTCTGTAATTTTTTCTGATGTGGTATTTGAGATATAGAAAGGTTAGGTAGGAGATCCAAGATGGCGGGCTAGAGGAAGGCTGCATTCCTACTTGCTCCATGGATTCCTACTTGCTCGGGATTCAAAAAGCAGGAATATGACTCTCAACGAGATTTTATATTCAAAGCACATATAAGGGGTCCTCAGGTGCCGCTCAAGAACCAACTCAGCCGGGCTGGGCTCGGCCCTGCCGCAGGCAGCTACCATCCGGGAGCGCTGGACCCTGCAGCTGCTTTGGAGCCACTGACCTGGGTCTGCGCCAGCCAACAAGTGAGTGCGGGTCCCCAGCAGCGGCTTTGGAGTCACTGGCCGCGGCTCCAGCACCAGCTGGTGGCCTCTCAGGCAGAGACCTAGCACCTCAGGCTACCTGGGGCCTCCAGCGGCGTCTGGGGAGGTCCGGCCGGGAAACTCTGGGATCGCGGACTCTGGCGGAGAGTTGGAACTACTCCACGCCATTTTGGCGGCTTAACTGGTGGAGAAGGCCCGTTTCCAGCTTCCTGGGGCTTCCAGCTGAGTCTGGGGAGGTCCGGCTGGGAAACTCTGGGATCGCAGTCTCTGGCGGGGAGTGGGAACTCTTCCGCGCCACTTCGGCAGCTTCCCTGGCGGAGAGTGCCCATCTCTGGCTGCCTGGGGCCTCCAGCAACACCTGGAGAGGTCGGCCCGGAGCCCCTGGGATCTCTGACTCCGGCGGGGAGTTGGAACTGCTCTGAGTTTGGCGGCTTCCCTGGCAGAGGGGGTCCATTTCCAGCTTCCTGGGGCTGCCAGCGGCTTCTGGAGTGGTCTGGCTTGGAGCCTCTGGGATTGCTGACTCCAGCGGGGAGATTAGGGCCTTTGGCACCAGCTTACAGTGTCCCCAGGAGAGAGCAACCACCTGCCACTGCCTGAACCCCCAGCGAGGAGTTCAGGTCAGCCTGGGCTCTCAAGCCCAGTGTCTCGATCACTGAGCACAGTTCTGTGACACCACCCCAACTTGATCTAGTGCCCAGGCCCACACCCAGGCCTGGAGTCTACCACCTTGCTGTATCTAATTGTCTATTAACACCAGGCTGCCTCTGCCCAGAAGCATTGATCATTCCCAACCTGGAGGTAGTGGGACAGCACCTTTCTTGGGTCACCGCTTGATCAAGCACCCCTCAAGCAACAGAGGGGAAGATACACGAGCACCATGAGAAAACATGGGAAGAAAGTGTCCCAATTAAACCTAGATGATATATCAAGAGAACCCAAAGACAGCATGGTAGAAGGAATGACAGAAAGGGAGTTCAGAATGTTCATAATTAAAGTGATCCAAGAAGAGAATGATGTGACGAGAGAGCAGATTCAGGCTATGAATAATCAGCTAATAGAGCAATTGCAGGAAGCAAAAAATTACTTCAATAAAGAGATAGAAATTCTGAGGAAAAAACAAACAAATTCTTGAAGGAAACAAGGAAATGAAGGAAACAATAAACCAACTTAAAAACTCAATAGAAAGCATAATAAACAGAATAGATCGCTTGGAAGACAGAACCTCAGACAATGAAGACAAAATATTTAATCTTGAAAAGAAAGTCGAACAAACAGAGAAGATGGTTAGGAATCATGAACGAACCCTCCAAGAAATATGGGACATCATGAAAAGACCAAATTTAAGAGTAATCGGGATTGAGGAAGGCGCAGAGATACAGACCAAGGGTATGAATAATCTATTCAAGGAAATATTATCAGAAAATTTCCCTAATATGAATGAGATGGAAAATCAATTACAAGAAGCTTACAGGACACCAAATGCACAGAATTACAACAGATCCACACCAAGGCACATTATAATGAAAATGCCTAACATACAAAACAAAGATAAAATTTTAAAGGCTGGGAGAGAAAAGAATCAGATTACCTACAGGGGGAAACCGATACGGATATCAGCAGATTTCTCAGCCCAGACCCTAAAAGCACGAAGGGCCTGGAACAACATATTTCAAGCTCTGAAAGAAAATGGATGCCAACCAAGAATCTTATACCCAGCAAAACTTACCTTCAGATTTGATGATGAAATAAAATCCTTCCATGATAAACAAAAGCTTAAAGAATTCACAAATAGAAAGCCTGCCCTACAGAACATTCTCAACAAAATATTCGAAGAGGAAGAAACGAAAAATAACAATCTCAGTCATCATGGGGAGGAACTACCCTAAAGAAAGAGTCAATCAAAGGAGAATCAAAGTTAAGCTAAAAACCCTAAAAAAGCTAAAATGACAGGAAATACAAGTCATATCTCAATAATAACCCTGAATGTAAATGGCCTAAACTCATCAATCAAAAGACATAGACTGGCAGACTGGATTAAAAAGAAAGACCCAACAATATGCTGCCTTCAAGAGACTCATCTCATAGAAAAACATGCCCACAGACTAAAGGTGAAAGGTTGGGAAAAAGCATACCATGCACACGGACTGAGTAAAAAAGCTGGGGTTTCCATTCTCATTTCAGACAAAGCAGACTTCAAACCAAAGATAGTCCGAAGGGATAAAGAAGGACATTTCATATTGCTTAAAGGTAGCATAAATCAACAGGACATAACAATCATAAATATTTATGCACCAAACAATGGCGCATCCACATATGTCAATCAGATCCTTCTCAATTTCAGGAATCAAATAGACCAAAACACAATAATACTCGGAGACTTTAACACTCCTCTCTCACCGTTGGACAGATCTTCCAAACAAAAATTGAATAAAGAAACTATAGGACTCAATGACACAATCGCTAATTTGGACTTAACGGACATATATAGAATATTCCATCCATCAAAAAGCGAATACACTTTCTTCTCAGCAGCTCATGGGTCCTTCTGTAAAATAGACCATATGTTATGCCACAAAGCTACTCTTAACAAATACAAAAACATAGAGATACTACCTTGTATACTATCAGATCATAATGGCATGAAATTAGACATCAACGAGAAAGTTAGAAACAGAAACTACTCCAAGACCTGGAGATTAAATAATATGCTATTGAATGATACATGGATAACAGAAGACATTAGGGGGGAAATTAAAAGATTCTTAGAGGTCAACGAGAATAAAGATACAACATATCGAAATTTCTGGGATACTATGAGAGCAGTGCTAAGAGGAAAGTTCATTGCAGAGAGTGCATTTAATAAAAGAATGAAAAGTCAACAAATCAATGACCTCACATTACAGCTCAAAGCCCTAGAAAAAGAGGAACAGATCATCACCAAAAGTAGTAGAAGACAGGAAATAATCAAAATCAGAGCTGAAATCAACGAAATTGAAACAAAAGAAACAATTC